>NJDC01005778.1:0-10061 GCA_002245475.1 Calephelis virginiensis | reverse complement strand
GTACATTAGTGACGGTAAGCCTATGTTGGCCTCTTACAAGCTGCCTGGCACAGGAAAGCAGATGGTCTATTCTGCAAAGTAGCCCGGACCAACATGAGGGAAATTATATTACATTTGAACTTAATTTGTCATAAATACACTTTCATTTAACTCGTATTACGGCTGTATAGATTAAAATAACTAGGTGTTTTAAACATTAAACAGAATAGGCAGTAATATATTATAGAAAGCAGTCTTATAACTTCAATTGAATTCCTAAAGTAAGAATAAAAGAACATGATTTGAATAAATAAGCTAAGAGGAAAACACAACTGTATCTCACAATCTTCATATACACAATACATTCTACAATGAAATAGCAGATAAGATTAATTGTTAAGCTCCAATGCAACCCAAAAACAAGTTAGTCCTAGAATAAATAAGGTGGTCACATACTTTTATAGATTATAGTTATATATATATATATATATAGTTATTATAAATAAAACAATTTGTCATAAGTCTTGCAAGAAGTCATTTACTGAGTGAATAATAGAGACATAATGAAAAATCGTTATTAAATTCTATATGCAATAAAACTGCAAAGTAACAACGCCAATGATTTTAATACATGTTCTGATTAGATATTTTTTTTAAAATATAGCTATTGATTAAAAAACAGTCCTACATAAATTTTATCAACATCCCACCAGAAATGTTATCAACATAGATAAAAATGTATAAATTGAATCCTGTTAAAATTAATATGAGACCACATACTTGACCATGACCTCCCTTTACAAAAAAAGAACTGTCAAAATCAATGAATTATTAGTCGAATAATCACTTAAAAAACATTCAAAAAAAAATTATAATTGAAATTGATAACAATATCCTCTTTTTGGTGTTGGTTAAAACTGAATCCCTATAATGGATGGAACGATTCCACTAATTCTAATTTTTTTTTTATTGCATTAGGTATTGTCAGGAGAAAATTCTTAAGAAAAAAAATATAAATTTAGCAGAACATTAGAAAATCAAGGAATACATTAATTCATTCATTCATTGAGACAAGAGAATGTCTATTAAGTTCGCCAGTTTCATATAAAGGTCAGTTTGATCATTTACACTGTACAAAATGTCAACTTTACACAAAAAGCTCCAATGCCAGTGTAGAGTTAGGGACCAATGAAAATCAGTGTTTTACAGTCAGCCTCTGGTAGCTAATAAAACACATCTAGTGTTTTATTAGCTACCAGATTGAAAACTGAATAAAAGGGAAATTATATATTTTACAACAATAACTTATTGACTAAACTTCTTTCATCAGTTTAAAACCCTTTAGAGCAGGGTTTCCCAAACTATGGGTTGTGACCCACTGGTGGGTCGCAAATGAATATTGAGTGGGCCCTGCCTGTAGAATAACACACCACACTACCAATAACACACCACACAACCAACAATTTCATTCTTCTAATTTTGATGTAGTTATCTAATTAAGACTTTTTAAATAAATACATTATTAAAATGATAAAAAAATATGTTCAACCTTAGTCCTTTACTCAAATTGGTAACAGTTGTCCTAGAGGTGGGTCCAGAGTTTAGGAACTTTCTTCAGATGGGTCGTGGCCCAAACAACTTTGGGAACCACTGCTTTAGAGTATTACTTGTTGCAAAGATTTCTTTTTTTTTGCAATAAATAAAATTTAATCCGTATTATCAAATTGTTACGAAATAGCTTTTCATAAAATTATGGTTTTTTCCTAAAATTCCAATTTCACTAATTTTATCTTATTTACATCCATGATGAAGGATCTCTTTTAACAAACTTTGAAAAAAGGAAGAGGTTATATGTGGAATCCTATATATATTTTTATGTATGTTATGTTAGAAATTGATTACTCCATAATTTCAGAATCAATTTTAAAAACAAAAAAAATGTATTTTAAGGGGAGCAATTCTGAGGTGGTACTTTTGCCACCAAGTCTGAATCTCATAATGGAATCCCAAAAAAATCAATAAAAACACTGGGATGTGAAATGACAAAGTTATTGAAATAAGAGTTGGTTTCTTGCAGGTTTACTGTGCTAAAATTATTACCCATATGATATGCAGCTCAAGACAGAACTTAAATGTGAGCATACCTCTAATCTGAAGCATGTGTGAATCCAAGCTTTTTTTAATATTGGCTATCATTTTGTACTATTATTTAAATTGGGGTTGATTCTATTTTCAATTTGATAGAAACAGAGACATCTTTGATGAGAGGAAAACTATTTTGATTAATAAGTAAGTCTGTTTTTGTCCAAATGTCCAAGTCTAGTAAGCCACAAGCTGGTTTACTTATGAGCTCAACTAAAGTTGCACTTAATTTCAGTTTTGTCAATTACATGTTATACCTATGTATGTTCATAGGTACAGTGAATCTGGGGTCCCAAAAGTTTTGAGGTTAAATTTTACATATCCTGAGATTTTCTAGATTAATAAAAAAAATTGAATTATGTTAAACTTTTTTTCATTTCTATGTAACATTTAAGTATGTTTTAATGAAACTTAAATGTAAATATTAGAAAAAGATGATTTTTAGTGAATTATTCCCTTACTCTTCAATATCTATCAACAATCGAAGGAATAACCAGAATTGTCTTTATACAATCGAGAAATCCCAGGATAAGAAAAATAGTTGGATTATTGGTTCACAATTCCCTATGCACATACATTGAATACATGAATGACAATCAGTTTTAGGTCATTTAAAGTTTATGTGAGGAAGAACAGAGTGGGAAGGTTTTTAAACATTGTGAGGTCACAGTACTGTACTTTAACTATTATTATTTTTCATAATATAGGTATTTTACACTAAGGTATTGAATTGTATGTTTGTTTTATCGGTTAAAATTTAGAATGGCATACCCTGAATTTTACAAAAATGAGAGTGGGAGGGGGGAGAGGGGACTCTCTAGACCCGTCCTCAACTATCGCCTCACCGCGGAAGTATGTACTTTTTGAGAAAATGAAAAAAGACTTTCTTTACATTAGCTATTTTCTTTGATTTAAATATGGGGGCTCACAAACAACACGCAAAATGCCAAATGGCACAAACATTTATAAAGAAGTAAATATCTGCGTACTTTTCTTTTTAACATAAAATTTAAGTAATATAAAAATATCTAAATAATGCCTACGCCCTTACATAATCAAATCAACACACAATACTTTGTATTACACAGCATGAACTATACTTATGTAAACAAACAGAATATAAAATATGCAATCATGTGGTTTTATAAAATGTTCAATCAGCAAATTATTAAAGTATCGAACGATCCTGCCACCTACTTCTTTGTTATGTACCTAATCACTTTGATATTCTCTTAGCTGGGTGCATATTGCTCTGTGAAACGAAACAAAGAAACAGGTTACGTTATCCAGATGATTTAGTACACCCATTAGTAACATCATAGTGAAAGTGAAATTTTTGCTACTGCAACATGTCTACGCTAGCACATGACCGTGAATTCTATTATTTAAAATTTTATCAATATTTTTCTCTTATCGATCATATGTCTCGGATACAAAAAGATCTCATAATATACACAAATAACGGTGCATTTTCAACAGGCTGTTTTTGTAGATAAGAAAATATGGGAACAATACACTTACCTTGTTGTAAACATCCATGAGGACGGTGTCAGGCAAATAGCGTAAATCATTCCGGTTGCACTTAGATTTTTGCAAATAATAAACTACATTAGTTAAACACACCTCATACAAATTATCGGGTATTTTTTTGTTCACCGACGACGACACGTCAGCCATTTTGGCGAGATAAAATAAAACTCGCTTCATTTTGCTTTGGTGTTTTGACAGCTGAATTCCTAACGTACGATGTTCACGTTCGTAACTTTGTTTTTATTGGTGTTTTACTCTATAAACATTCTACCATTGGCTAGACAATTTGTCAAAGAGGTGTCAGTAAAATCTCAATAATTTCAAAAAATACGAATGTCATGTGATACGGAGCAAAACAACAGTAACAAACATAATAAAAAATAAACTATTCATATTGATTGTTTTTTTGGTAGTTAAAAAACGTGTGTGGTTAGTGCGAAAGCGGCAATTAATATATGTCTAAACTGAATTTGCACTCTATTTTATAGTAAGACATTATCACTCAGTCTGGGATTATGATAACTGGCATACGTAAATATTTTATCATTATTATAATACTTTTAGGCCCACAAGAGAGGATCGTGATTTTCAAAAGGATCAAAGTCCCTATCAGGGAAGTCTGAAAGGATCAGCAAAGTTTGTGGATTTCATTTAGACAAATTATTTCAATGAGATAGGTACATAAAATATAAAGTCAGTGGCCGTACTGTAGCTCACATACCTATTGTCCTTTAAAATAAATTATCAGTAGACCAATAAATATTTATTTTTGTCTACGAACATATCGAAACGGAATTTTGACAACACCTACCACACTATTACAAATTTGACTAGGTACTTACCTAGTCTGAAAAAGTAGGCGCAGGGTACTGTCACTGGTGTGTAGAACGACGTGATTAGGTATATGTGTGTAGTGTGTAGAATGACCTAGTCTTTGGTAATTAGTGTATTCTGGTGACGAGTAGGTAGGTAGGTAGGTAGAGGTATAATATATAACTTAGCTCAACACAAACATAGGTACTTATTTTCATTAACTAAAATAGGTTCTGCAGACGCTCTATAATTTATTACGTCCAAGGATGACCCTATGCCATTAGTAGGTTTTATGGTGTTGATGCAACCCCCTATCGAGGGTGGATTTTACCTGCTTACAGCAATGATTACTTTTCTTCAGTAGTGTTTTTTTTCAATTCAATAGTACTTTTCGAGTTCTGCTAATGAAAGTTAAAAGAAATAAGTAGCGATAAAAACAAATACTTATTTGATGTACAGTAGCTTTAGATTCTATACAAAATAGTAGCATACTGAAAGTTGGTAGCATACTTAAATCAAGCTTCGGGAATCCGAATGTATTTTAAAGATACCTATTAGAGTTGTTATTACACATAATTAATAATTTCGTTTAAATTTAGATTAAGTCAGCCAATTTAAAAATAAAAGTATAAGTGTAAAAAGAGTAAAAAGTGTAACGCCGAAGCGCATAATTTAAATATTAGTACTGTACCTGATTTAAGCGCAATAAAGTTGCAAAAAACCGACTTCGATTTCAATAAGAAAATCATCTGCGTACACAAAAATTAAGTGTTGTTCCTGATGTGCCTGGAATCTAGATGTTCCTGGAATTCAATCATCAGTTCCAGACTTGGTGGGAATGGGAGAATCACGAAAGGATACTCTTTCAAATAAATAAGTTTTAAAATCGGTTCAGAAATGACGGAGAAATCGATTAGCATACTATATCCAAGGTTGTTGCTGATGCAGGTTTTTTAACATTAGCTGATGCTGATTTTTTAAAATGAATATCAGCTGATGCTGATTTAATGAAAAAAATATATGTTCACGCACTTATCCCTGAAGAAGTAGGCACAGGTAAACCAGATTACCCGCGATTAGCCTTAAAGGCTAAGGAAAATAAGGTACTTTAGACCCACAATATGATCGTTGGCAATCCTTTCGTCTGATACTTATCCAATCCACCGGCAAGTTTGGTTTATTTACGATGAGAATACTTTCCAAAAATAGTACGAGGGTGCATCCAAAAGTTCTAAGCCCGACCAAGAAAATGAAAGAAAAGTGGTCTAAATTTATTTTTATTTTTCGACATAGTCTCCATCTAGCTCAACACACTTCTTCCACCTGACCTGCAACTTGTTTATCCCCTCGAAAAAAAAAAGATTCCGGAAGGTCGGCGAAATAGTCGTTTACTGCGACTATCACCTCATCTTTGGTCGAAAATTTCGAGCCACCCAAGTGTTTTTTTTTAAATTTGGAAATAAATGATAATCCGAGGGGGCTAAATCCGGCGAATAAGGTGGGTGGGGCAGCAATTCGTAGCCACAATCATGGATTACAGACATTGTTTCAACCGAAGTGTGAACACGTACATTGTCTTGATGAAACAAAACTTTCTTACGCAACATTCACGGCCTTTTTTCTTTTATTTCTTCCCGGAGTCGTCGTACAAGGTTACAATAATAACTAGAATTTATAGTTTGATCTTTCGGTAAATAATCTACAAAAATAATGCCCTTCGCATCCCAAAAAACAGAAGCCATGACTTAGTTAGTCGACAAAACAACCTTAGCCTTTTTCGGTGTAGGAGAGTCTGATCTTTTCCACTGTTTGGATTGTTGCTTTGATTCAGGAGTATGGTGGTGAACCTAGCTTTCATCCATGGTAACAAATCTACACAAAAAGTCCTCGGGATCAGTCTCAAAAATTTCCAAACAGTCTCGCGAAATTGTGTATCGAACTCGTTTTTGTTCAGCTGAAAGCAACCTCGGGACCCAGCGAGCAGAAACCTTATGGAACCCCAACTCTTCCGTTATTATGTGTTGCACCCGGCCATAACTAATATTTGTTATCTCAGCTATCTTACCAATGGTCAAACGTCGGTCACCCAGTACGAGATTACAGTACAAATTTTATCGATGTTTTCTTTCGTGGTCGAGGATGTAGGCCTTCCACTCCTAGGAACATCTTTAATGCTCTCACGATCGCGCTTAAACTCAGCTAACCCACCTCTTGACACTGGAATACGATGGAGCAGACTCCCCCAAAGTGCTCACCATATCTTGATGGATGTCTTTTGGTGATAGGCCTTTTTTATTGAGGTACTTAATGACTGCACGGTGTTCAATTTTCTCCATTATTGAAAATTGCGTCAGATTGCTTCAAACAAATAATCACAGAAAATTTACATTCTGCAGTATCGGAATTAAACTGCGCACAATAAATCAATATGACACATACTAACAAATGACGGTAGATTTTAAAAAGATGTCATAGCTCCATGTAGATTAGGCCACGCACTTTTGGATCCACCCTCGTACATCTTTATTTACTAATGTAAAGTACTTCCATACTTCATTTTTTATCTGGAGCATCGGAAACTAACTCTATGTGAGGGATCAAAAAAACGACAAAAGACTTTGAGAAAAGGTAGTTTGAGAAAACCTGCCCTTACGCTACGCTTGACTCGTCTTGGCGGGGGCGTTACCGTGCTCAGAGACCAATTAGGTACTTTAAAAAATTCAATAAGTACCTAGCTAAGTCTTTGTTTACCAATAATTGTAATGGCAAGTAATGATTTGATCTTGGATTGGTCAAAAATTCCTTCCGTGGAAGGAAAGCACGCACACAACGGACATGTCACGACCTGAATATCAGCAATTTAATCAATCAGTCAGCATCGATTAATGCGGATGATAATGTTGAAAACAACGCTGACAATCAGCTGATGCTTATGCTGATGCTAATATTTGCAACATCCCTTGTTCAAACCACAAATTTTAACTTTAGAGAGCGTTGCGAGTTAGAAGCTTGGGAGTCATCGGCGTCGTCTTGACGACTTATTATAATATTATTAATGGGATCTATGTTTCGTGAAACTTCATTCCGATGTCTGTTTCTCGAGCACAGAACAATAGTACTTCTCTTTGCTATGTATAAGTTTTAAATAACTGTTTACCTTGCACGCGTTACACCTACATTTTAAATAACAATAAACACTTCGAGATCGGAGGTGCTTATGTTTGTATGGGTTTATGTGCTTATGTAGGTACTCACTACGATACGTGGTAGTACCTACTTAAATATAAAAAAACTGAGCTCTTGGCGATGTTCTGAAGTGTGATTAACGAAAACGAAATTTTCACAGCTACATTATTTTATTCCCCTAATATTATCGAAACATTCTATGTTAAATTCTCAATCAGAAATAAGTAGATAGGTACTATTGTCACACTAGCGAAGCTCTTTGCTGAACAGAAGGATTACCTACTCCTTGTATTTTTTTAAAATTCTGATTACTTCAAAGATCGAAAGAGTTATCGATTCCCAACCCTCTCTCTAAATTTAGATGGTCTTGTAAATATAACCCTGTATATATGCGATCAGACGCCTACTCTGTGTAACGCTGGAGTCTCGTGGTAGTGGCAGGGAAATCTAAATAAGCAGGGATCGAAATATCGGTATTTTTCTGTAACGTTACTTGCTCGTGCTTGAGGTAGCGGTAACTGGAATCGTAACGTTACTTCAAATATTGTTACATATTTCGTTACAACTTAGTATCGCTAACGATTACGTTCCGGTACTCACTAAGAATTAACGGTAAGAACATATCGTTATACACAATTAGTAACGTTACTTTCAATGCTATTATCATTTTGTCTCTGTCCACACTCTATTTTTATTTGGCTTCCCATGTTTTGTAGTTTGCATACGCCTAAGCTTTAGAACTACGACAGAGTTATTTGTTTTTCTCAAGGTTCGAATTCAAAACTGGGATATTTTTTGGTTTCCTATGTAAATCATGTAATTTAGTTTTTTTTACAATTAAATTAAGTTATTCGACAATAGAAAACACGAAATATAGTAGTACAACAAGAATCAATAATCTTCATCAAACGCAGCAGAATTAACTACGTTGAATTTTGATTCGAGATTCATAAAAACAGCTGCAAAAAGTACTTTATACATACTTTCTTACCCACATATTTTCTTTACTGCAATGGGTAAGAATTTTTATATAAAGCGTTTCAATGCAACCTTAATTTAGAGCTCTGTAGCCGAATGGTGGAATATAGAAACATTATAGATTCGTTAGGTCCAGTAGGTAGCACTTCGGACTTCCGTTCCTGGAGTTCCGCAGCTTCGAACCCTGCCATGTACTAATGAAATTCCCTACTTGTGTGCCCCGTATCGAGGCGAGCGGTGGATAACCTGTCACTAATACCGTGATATTGGCAAGATCGTAAAGTCCTTCAATAACTCGCCTGAATATTCAGGCATCACCTTACGTTCAGGTGCCTTACCTTTTCCTTCCGCTAAATGACATTGCTCGCCATTGTTGTGTTCCACTCGGAAGGTAGGGTAGCCGGTAAACATACTGGCGCAGGAGGCTGAACATCCTGGCCTAAGGTTGGCAACGCATCATTAACACCTTTGGTGTCTATAGGCGGCGTGAATTTCTTACCATCAGAAATCCGTCTGCTTGTTTGCCTTCCTATAACATAAAAAAAAACCATAAATTTGAACTATATAAAGGCATATGTATATGTAAGCATATTCAGGCTTTTATCCCCAAAGAAGAAACTGCCTGATTCATGAAATTGGTGTGCCAGTTCGTGTCTACCTGATTTAACTTTTTAAAATACAATAATCAATCTAAATCATCATTATATTTGGAACGAAGTTCCTTATTGCGCGTTGTGAATGGGGGCTAGACGGAAAAAAATCTTACGAAAATGTTGTCACGACACTTTTTGCTCTGTGGTCTAGCGGTTTAGTAGTTGGACTTGACTGCATGAGGTCCCGGATTCGAATCTCGGGTCGGAAAATTTATTTCTTATTTTTTTTATATTTTTCATTTTCTATTTTTTTTATTATCATTTTCATATTTTTTTTTTATATTTTTATTTCATTTTTTTTAATTTCATGTTTCTCTGTCAGTCTCTGTCTATAAGAGAGATAGAGATAGAGATTGATAGAGATTGAGAGAGGGGGGGGGGGGAGAGAGAGAACTTCGTTCCATCCGGGTGTCCCTTGACACCTCTCAACTTTTTTTATTCTTATATTCATTTTCAAGATCTAGGAACAAACGCAATTTTGGAATAAGCTTAAATATTGAGAAATTACATATTAAACACACGCCGGTTCACTATTTTTTACTAAAATTATAGATGTTTGCACACTTTTTTTGCAAAGCGAAATTTATTATTTTTTTAGACAGGAAAAGTTAAACGGTTTTTTTGTCTGTGTATGTGTGTTTCTAATATAATGTATTATAGGCAGAAACGACTTTTTATTTTCCTAGTTTGTAAGTACACATATTTTTAAGTTTTTCAAACGGTTTCCGCGAAATGGACCCCAACTGAGCGGTGGACGCGAACAGGCGCACTTACCCTATT
>NJDC01005776.1:115420-131421 GCA_002245475.1 Calephelis virginiensis | reverse complement strand
TGCTGCTTTACAAAACACTAGAGGACACGTTACTCTGGTGGTTTTACCGGCAGGTTTTATTCCACCTGTAACTGGAACTGCTCCTTTATATTCTAGTAAGTATTGTAATTTTAATACAAAGGAAAATGTCTGCATAATTACAATAATCCATAGTTTATTATCCTATACCTAAATTTAAGTAGGTAAGACATGATTACCATCAAGTCTAAGCATTGCTAATATAATGCTAAGATAATCAAACATCCTTATCAAATGACAGAAAGACGTCGTTTGTAAGCGGCTCATAGTCGACCAGTACAAAGAATAGTGGAACAATCTTAAATACCAAACAAATAACTTGTATTACTTGACATTTAAGACCAGTCGGTTGTCATCGGTAAGCTTCCTATATTAAGAATCAGCACGAAACAGTTGCTGTAGTAATATATCAAAAGTTACATCAAAGGAAATGATCTGAGGGATATTGTATGGTCAAGAAGGACACTTTATTCCACATGTTTATCCGGGTCCCCTGAGTAGAATTTCCCTGCCAGGCAGCTTGTAACAGACGAGCACATGTCAAATTGGTCATTACCGTGATGACCACTGATGGTATAGGTAGAGGGTCATACTCCGATCCATAATGTGTACGTCCGGGCTCCTTTTTAGAATAGACCATCAGCCTTCCTTGCCAGACAGCTCGTAAAAGGCGAGTATAGGCTCACCGTCACTGACATCGTGACATCTGTCTAGGTGGTAGAGTTTAGCAGCGACTTGCCCCAATTGGTACCACCGCCTTACCTATTCCTGCCGCCATAACGTCATGACGTGTTCCGATTCGGAGGGTAAGGTAGCCGGTAAACTAACTTTTGCTCGAGGCCTAACATCCCAGCCTCAGATTGGCAATGCACCATTACCACCTTTAGTGTCTCTAGGCGGCGTGAATTTCTTACCATTAGGAAATCCGTCTGCTTGTTTGCCTTCCAATATCATAAAAAAATGTAGAGTTGCCAGTAGGACATTAGCTAACATCGACACACAAGATACCGACGCACCTGCGACATCTATGGTGTCTATAGTCTATAGTCCACGGTCGGCTCATACTATCAGGAAAATCATGTGCATGTTAGCTGCCTTATCACATAAAAGTCATGTTATAAAACACTAAAGCAGTAAAAAAGTACACAGTAAAACTAGATAAATATAATAAGTCACAATTTTGTTTTGGTATCATTTTTAAACGCTCTGTTAGTATGCATACGATGCATTTCTGTAAATTAAAATATTACAAATGTTTTCAAATTCATTTGTCTGTATTACTTTATTCACTCAGATTTTTTATTCGAAAAGTTTTAGTTTAATAATTAAAAAAAAATATCGCTGTATAAAGCCTAGCAAGATCCGCATCAGATGACAATATATCTTAGCAAGGTTTTAGGTTTTGGAGACAAATGCATGTTATATTTGTTTTCTAAAAAGTCAAATAAATACATGATTTATTTGTACATTACTTTGAGTACTTTTTCAACTAACTGTATCCTACTGGTACCTTATAAGACAGGTTCACCAGAATCAGAAAAAAAAGTTATTCATGTGGACCACTCAAGTAGTACTCGCGTCGACATTTTGATAAACTGCCACTGGATCAGAGTCAAGTCGACGAACAGTACTACTATATAAATTACCCGCTTCAACACTTTTTTTTATACTTTACATTTTTATAAAAATAAAACTCACATAATCTAAATTTATGGTTAATTGTGTGTAATAACAACTCTATATTGATATCTCTAAAATAAATTCGGTTTTCAGAAGCTTGGCGAATATAGCCAAAGCGCATAATTTAAATAGTACTACTGTACTGGCTTTTATTATCCCATATATATGGCTATAAAATCATTATAAATTAAAAAAAAGTATACTTTAAAAGAATCTAATATGTATTTTTTTTTCTTATTTAATATGTATTTCGGCTTCTAAGAGGCTCTTTCAAGAAATCTTTTATGAATCTAATACGTACGTACTATTTTAAACCACCTTCCAAATAAGGAAATTCTTAATTTGACGGTAGGTTTATATATTAATAGTTGATTCTTAGTTTACTGTATTAATTCGAATTTTTGTTCTGCCATGAACTAATTTTAGCACTTTCATGTGCAAATGGTTTTAAATTTTTAAAGAAAAATATTATCTAAGTATTTTTAAACTAAAAGTGTAGCCAAACTATTAGTGTCATTGATAAGAAACTATTTTAAAAATACAGCGACTAGATTTGCGAAGCATCGTCAGTGAGACTAAGGTTCAGGATTCGATTCGCTTCTATTTTTAATTTTTTTATGATTCTTTTTGTTTGGAAGCAGAGGTTTTCCCTCTTTCGTCCTTAAATGAAAGCATTATATTTTGGTAAATGGGTTTTGAGTTATAATATCTTTTTAGTTTGCTTGTACGACACAATTTAAAAAAATAGTTTTTGCTATTTTAATGTGTTTTAATTTTAATAAATAAAATATATAATAAGGTAGCAGGAAAATAGGTTTAGTCCCCAAATAAGCACTAGCCCATTATGGTAATTTTTCCAACCCATATAATGCTACATTAAGACTGAACATAAAACCGAATGAAGCGTTTTATTAGATGGTGTTGCCTAGAATCAGACCTTTTTATTTTATTTGTATACATGCACAAGTATTTTTGCATTATTAGTACTTTAAAGCCAAATAAGCTGTATTTCAGACAGACTCGAATTACATATTTCAACAATTCTCATTAACTCGTTCAAAATATTATTTAACTGTGTAAATACACACTAATAATAATACACATTTCCAAATAAAGACTTAACTCAAAAAATATGTAATTAATTAATCTCAACCGTCGGAACACTATCTCCAGGCTTAAGAACGAAGTGTTTCAGTGAACGAGATGGCTGTTTTTAATAGACAGAATGTCTTTTCCTAATCAACGTTACGGCTTTCTTTGAAAAGGAAATGCATAGTAATATACTTAGCTAGCGGCCGGCCCCGGCTTCGCACGGTTATGAAATACACTTATAAACCTTCCTCTTCAGTCACTTTATAAATTTGAAAAAAAAAACGCAGCAAAATCCATTGCGTAGTTTTTAGTCTAGTCAAAATAAATTAATTTGTATGGAGTAGGATGCATTAACTGCACTTTGGGTAAAAATTTGCCATATGGTAGACATATCATTAGTGTATTTAAAAATAAAAAGTCATCAATTTTGAACAAGTACTTTTTTTGTATTTTAGGAAAATATAAAATAAATAATAACTCTTAAACAGTGGTGTATTTTAAAATTATTTACCCACAATGATTATAATATTTACAGGATATAAAGCTGTAATTTGAGTGAATATTTACTTTTTTGCATTAAACATTTTTTTAAAGAAACGCTCGGGTCCAAAAGCGGAGATTGTGAATATTTACAGTAAATTATATTTGCATCAGTAAGTATGTGTAAAAATCCCTATATTTCATACAAATCAGAAAAAAAATAAAAAAAAACTGTTTTTCAATTAGTTCTTATTAAGTCACCAAGATGAAAACTTAGTGTAAGTTATAAAATATTGTTAAGAGTATATTATAACCATTAAATTATCTTCACGCTCATATCCCCGAAGAGGTATGCAGAGGCACAACCAGGGCACCCACGACTAGCCGAAGATACTAAGTCCCACAATGTGATAGATGGCAAGCCTATAGCCAACCGGGCACATATCCTATCCCGAGCAACATTTTATTTATTAGAAAATTGGAAAAACCCAATTTTCTTTTTGTTACCCGACCCGAGATTCGCACCCGGGGCCTCATGCAGTCAAGTCCGACAACTGAACCACGAGGCGATAACCATAAAAAAACACAAAAGTGTTATTTTGTAATTCATTTTTTTCATATTTAACAAAAATTAAAAAAAAAGGAATATAATTTTTATTATATTTTAACGGTATTACTGAACATATGTACTAATTTTTTACTTGAAAATTATTTAAGGTTCTGTTTAAAAGAAAAAAAAACCTATTTTTACCAATATCTCGAAGCGCAACCCCCTTATAGCATGGAAATCACCTTGAATGTGTTAGAAAACATCCATACTAATTTTTAAAAAATAAATTGTTTAAATGTCTTTAATGCAACCTTATATCTTAAATTGACTAGACTATTTAAAGATTTAATCATACAAACGCTTATACAATACATAAGGGACATAGAGACAGAAGAAGCGACTTTGTTTTATACTATGTAGTGATATTAATATCTGTCCCAAAGTACACAACTTTGATAAAGCGACTTTTACATAACTTGCGTTATTGCACTGCTTTGAGTCTACCTTTACAGTCAAGACGTATTTATTCACAGCAAGAACTCAAGCCACTTCCTGTTCTACACTTCATGAGCTTTCAGAAGATGAAACTAATAAAATACCGAGGTAAGTCTTTTGATGCAACGCACGTTTCATTTTGGCTTTCAGTATAACCCGTGGCAGTTTAAGTTTAATGGACTTTTCCGGTTTGAGAGTTATGAATTGAGATATATTTTTATGATTGCCAGTCTGTAGAAAATTAATGGGAAAATTTTCAAGCTCTTTCGTTAATCTCAATCATATTATTTTATTTCCATAAATAAGGAAAATTAAAAACAGAAGATTTCCTACACGTAACTTTAGTTTCTAATGCGTTTATGTGTTTACGTACGTTACACGCTTTATTACATTTGCTTTCGATTATTTCGCTATTTATACTTTCAAATTGGACAATAAAAATAATAGTAGGTATAAAATTATTATAAATCATACATACATAACATATCTTTAAATCAAGTCCCTGACGGAGTTGACAGAGAGTGTCGAATGTGTGTTTTATATGTTTAAACAAATTAAATTTACCTGTATGTTTCTTTATACTTCCTTGTATACCTATGTATAGTTTGTTCATATTGATATTTTTTGTACTTAAATAATTTCAGAGAAGTTTTACTATCCAAAACCGAATGGGTACTATTATTACACCCTACCTTAATTTATCATTACTATATATATATATATAGTAAATTAAAATTATATAATACGGAATAAATAATTAAAGATTACGTATGACATTCGTTTCGCTATGGACAACAAGATGCTAACAGTGTTGACTTTAGTAATGCCTTCAACTCTGTGGATCACGACGTGCTATTGGCAGTATTGGAAAGTTTAAATTTATCTCCTGCTTCTGTTAACTGGTTTCGCAGTTATCTACAGGGATGGAGGCAATTTGTTCAAGCGGGCGAAGCTATGTAATCGTGATCCATTCTCACTAGCGGTGTGCCTCAGGGTGTAGTTTTGTCCCCTCTCTTATTTTCATCTTTTTATTAATTCTGTAACTCAGTCCTTATCCTCTCTTTTCAACCTTTATACAGATGATCTTCAAATGTAAACGCACTCTCGTCTCTCAGAACTTCACGACGCCATTATTCTTATTAATAGTGATCTGGTCAGTATCGAAAAGTGGAGTTAATCTTTCGGTCTTAAACTTAATCCAATCAAGACTTAAATCATTATTATTGGTAGCCCCGGACTACTGTACCCCCTGTTATATTAAATAATGTCATTATTCCTTATAGTAACTCCGTTAAGGATCTCGGTGTTTTTATAGATAATCTCTCTCTTGGACTAAGCAACTACAGGAGGTCAGTAGGAAAATTTTTCGTGCATGGAACTCGTTGAAGCGTCTTCGTTTTTGCTCCCAATCCCTACCAAGATTATGCTTGCGGATTCCTTACTACTTTCAATCATAGATTATGCTGATGCTAGTTACGTAAATCTCACTGTTGAGCAAATAAATAAACTCGAACGTCGTCAGAACCTTAGTATTAGATTCATATTTTCATTGCGTAAATATGATCACGTTTCTCAATTTCGTGCTAAGCTCAAGTGGTTGCTTATCAACATTCGCCGGAACTGTCAAATCCTCTCCCTTTTGTATTCCATTCTCTTTGATCCATTTGCGCCTATTTATTTAAAGGACAGATTTAAGTTTTGTAACAGTGAGGTAAAATTCTTTAGGTCCAGTGGTAATTGTAGGTACTCTTCAAGTTCCCTCTCGAAACACTTGTTACTATAGCCGTTCTTTTACTTCGGAAGCAGTGAGCCTTTGGAATTCTCTCTCCTTTGACATCAAGAGAGCTCCAAATATTTATATTTTCAAAAGTATGTTAAAGCGTCACTTTCTGCATTCAGTGTAATATTGTTTGACTTTTCTTGTTTGTCTTAAATACTAATAATTAAAACATGCTTCTACTTTTAGAATGATTTGTGACGTCTAGTATTAGATGCATTTTTATATTCTTAAGAGCACCAGTAAACAGTATCTGGCTAAATCTTGTTCCATACTTTAGGGTTGCCTGGAAGAGATCGCTGCCTTGGCGATAAAGCCGCCTTTGTGTATCTTCTTAGATTAAGTTATTTTAATGTATTTGTGATTTATTTGTATTTGGTGCACAATAAAGAGTTATTATATTGTATTGTATTGTAAATAAAATTCTATTTCTTTAACAGAGGTCGGCGGACGGTTCGACTAGTCCGATCTGGATCTCGGTTAGGCATGGATATTGTTGGTGGTCTGGGAGTAGACTCAGATGTTAATAATGGCAGTGTGGATGATGCTTGCGGCGTATTCATATCAGGGGTTTGGGTGGGTGGAGCTGCTTATGGAAAGCTATACAGAGGAGACAGAATCATCAGTGTGGATGGACATGACCTAAACCGTGCCACTCATGAACAAGCTGCAGCTGCTTTGAAGGTATCAATTTGAATCAGATATCGGCGTTACAAAGTCAAATTTAAGTGAACGTATATCTTTTATAACTGAATTAATTTCGGTTCAATTTATTGGACCCTCACTTTTAATCATTTCAATATTTAATAATGTAGTAGAAGGTTCATTGTGATATACGACATATCTTTGAACATAAAATATCCATAAATTATTTGAGTTTACAAAGATTGTTGTATACCAATACGTAATCATGTGCAAGAAAGCTTAAATCATAAAGATATATTACTATAACTATACAGAGTGTATTTGACACTGTAACGAAAATTTCTGTGGTAGTTTAGATACAAATCAGACTTCGAAATTCCTTATACAGTTTTTGTCTCAAACAAGTGGTGAAATATTTAGCAGTTTTTCAGCCCGCAATGTATAGCGACAAAATATATGCATTAAGCCGCGTGTTGCGAGCTGTAAGTGCCGACCTAATACGCTCTTTTATTACATTACTCTTTTAGTAAAAATGTGTTATTTATTTGATATTAAATATAAATCGAGTTACGTTAGATAGTATTAATGAAATAATAATTAAATTATTAAAATTTTAAAATTTAACAAAATTTTTTGAAGAATTCATGAAATTTCCGACACAAAATTCCAATTACATATGCATGTCTATCACGTACAGAATCCATGGTTGCATTTTTCGTTGTCATTTACACGGTGTAGGTTCATGACTTAAACCCTGTTTTTCAGTAGGTACGTCAAAATAGTGGCTTATTCTTAAACTTATGTCATTATTGATCACTGGGCTAACACATTCCCACTTTCAAAACGTAAGCGTGTCAGAAATTTTACGGTGTAAAAAGTAGAGGCTGGAAAACTTGCACAAGAAGCCTAACATCGCGATCGATAGGGACGCACCCGTAACATCTGGCGTGGCTCATCTAACGCAAATTTCAATAACTTGTGGACTATAAGAAATATACTTACTAGTTTTGTTGGCTAGATATTTTAATAATGATTAAAAACTAACATTAATTGCCAGGTTAACAAACCATTTGTTATCAATGGGAAAACCTATTGACAGTAAGAAATAGACTTAAGCACTAGTTTTGTTGGTTAAATCTTTTTTAATTAACGATTAAATATCAAACTTATTATTATCAATGGGATAAGAAATGACTTGATATAGTAAATGGATATGGCCCTATTAGAATTATCATCTTGTCTCCTGTCTTATAAAGCTACACTAGGCAACACCTAATGTATGTAAGCTTTCGTCTCACATTGTACGAACTTGATTTTTAATGATGATTAAAATATGTAGCAGTACACTGGCAGCGTGGTGATGATTGAAGCACAGTACCAGCCAGAGCAATATGCACGCTTGCGAGCTCGGATCCGGGCTATTAATGCGGCCGCCATGTCGCCCCTTGCTACTGGCACCTCTACACATGTTCCTGTGCATCCTGACTTGCACGATATATATCCAAGGTACGGTTTCACATTTAAATATCTTCTTTATACTGGAAGAAGTGATAGAGGTACCTACTGTAGCAATGAGAAAAAAAATTATGCTTTGCTCAACTTAGTGTAATAATTGCGACTGTCACTTAGTTTTGTTACTAGCGTCTTTTAGCACTGTGCCTCCTGATTTGCATTTGGTCTACTCTACGAACGTATTTAATTGCTAAATAATTATTATAATATAATAATTGAATATAATATAATAATTGAAATACTCTGGCGTATCTATGTCAACCACAGATGTTCTTATCCATCCTAATTTACAAGAAAATTGTCGAAAGCGAATATTATAAGTAAGTAAGTAGGTAAGTAAGTATCTTCACGCCCATATCCCCGAAGAGGTAGGCAGAGGTACAACCAAGGCACCCATGACTAGCCGAAGACACTAAGTCCCACAATGTGATAGGTGGCAAGCCTATCGCCAACCGGGCACATTTCCAATCCCGACCAACATTTTTTTAATAGAAAATTGGAAAAATCCAATTTTCTTTTTGTTGGTCGACCCGGGATTCGAACCCGGGACCTCGTGCAGTCAAGTCCAACACCCGGACCGCTAGGCCACAGAAGCGATATTATATTTTATTAAAAGACAAGACTTAATTCATGCGATCAATGCAATTGGCAATTTTTGGCGCCTCTACACATATTCTTATGCATCCCGTTGCACGTAATTTTAATAATACAAAGCATCTTATTTTTTTAAAAAAAGTTATGTACTAAAAAATCTTGAAAATAATCTTTACACCCATATCCCCGAAGGGGTAGGCATAGGCACAACCAGGGCACCTACGGATCTCTGAAGACACGAAGTCCCATAATGTGATAGGTAGCAAGCCTATCGCCAACCGAGACATATCCAATCTCAGACATCGTTATTTATATTAGAAAAATGAAAATATACATTTTCTATTTTTTTTGTTGCCCGACCCGGGATCTAACCCGGGACATCAAGAAGTCAAGTCCGATGCTAGACGGCTATACCACATCTAGAGCAAGCTCTTTTTGTTTCTGTTTATTTTGATTTCCATGATATTTATCTTAAATGAAAATAACATTATTATTATTACAATTTTCTCATTTATACTAGAGAGTAGAGTACGGTTTTTTATCACTTAAACAAGTAAACAAGGAAAGTAACATCACGACTTCAGATTGGCAACGCACCATTACCACCATTGGTGTCTCTTGGTGGCTTGAATTTCTTACCATCAGAAAATCCGTCTGCTTGTGTGCCTTCCAAATTACAAAAAAAATGTGAAGTTGTGTCATCAATGTGGACAAGTTAGTGAGCGATTCTGCTACCTGCTGACGATGGTACAAATCCCGATCGATGCTAACGACAAATCCCGACTCCTTCATCGTCATAAAATACATTTTCCGTTTTCGTTTTATTTAAATTCAATGTTTGTTGTACTACCAATAAAATGCCTTAGTGAAATATAAATGTAATTCTGGAAATTTTAAACTAAGGACATCTTATACAGAATCTACGAGTAAAGAGATTAAGACTTACCCAGACCTGTCGTAAGCTAAAAGGAAAATGAAAAGCGAATTTTCCTTATTTATGCGAACACAGTGGCAAAAGCAAGCCGTGATTATATAAATTTTCCTTTTGAAACCGTAATGGAAAATGTTGTGTATGCGGTTATTTTATTTAGCGCATCACCGAATCTTATTCATTTTACACCTCTCTGGTTTAGCGGTTCAGTTGTTGGACGTGACTGCATGAGATCTCGGGTTCGAATCCCGGGTCGGGCAAAAAAAGGAAATTGTGTTTTCCCAATTTTCTAATAAAAAAAACGTTGCTCGGAATAGGATATGTGCCCAGTTGGCGATAAGCTAGCCACCTATCACATTGTGGGACTTAGTATCTTAGGCTAGTCGTGAGTGCCTTAGTTGTACCTCTGTCTACTTCTTACTTACGGGGATATAGGCGTTAAGATACTTATTTTTATTTATTTTATACTAACTAAAATACGAGATAATACAACCAATATACACGGTACAAAAGGCGAGCTTATTTCTAACAAAAGATATCTTGTAAGTAAAACTAAACTCTTATATTTTTTTTATAAAAACAAATAAAGCTTGAAACAATCTACAAACCAGAAAAACTGCAGAAACATCTGTGATTCCTTCTTAGGAAAAAAGCATTCTAAAATTGAAAAATTAATTAATATTGTACAATGAGTTTTTCGATCCTGATCAGCTATTAATGTGTAATAAAAATATTATTAGGAGATTTAACGAAGGCTAAAACTGCCAAAACATATATAAATTTAGGAAAATAAATTAAATTACAATATAAAAATAGCATTTAAACAACAAAACAAACTCAGACTCCTAGACATATCAAGTTTGTACTTAAATAAATACTCAAAAAGATGAACTTATAAAAACAGACCGGCTTTCTTAATACTGAACCCAAAATTAAAACATCACAAACAATATTCGATATGATAAAGTTGAAATAAAATGTTTGTATAAGTGTTTACAGTAAATAAAACTATGCCAAACAACTTCAATATGGTTTTACTTTGAAAGGGATAAAAGCCAACCCAGCTGCGGTCAGGCTATGCTTATAAAATAGGCGCGTCAATGTACGACCCTTTGGCTGAGGATATTGTGTGGAAAGTATGAATAAATAACATTGAGTTCAACCTAGATACTGATCTATATTCTCATACTATTAAACAAACCAAGGATTTCTTTATTTATTTAACGCATTACTTTACATAACTAAATAACAATGATATCAAAATCACATAAATAAATAAAATAGGGTTAACACAGTAGAATTAGATTTCGTTTACTGTTACTGACGTGTATACAGATAAATTAAAATATACATGATGTTTATTTTATAAAATAAAATAACCTCTCTATGGTCTAGCGGTCTGGCGTGGGTCTAGATTTCTTGAAGTTCCGGGCTCATTCCCTTCAAAAAAATAATGAAAAAATGTATGATTTCAATTTTCCAATAAAAATAATACTGCCCGGGATTGGATATGTGCCCGGTTTGCGATGGGCTAGCCACCTATCACACTGTGGGAATTAGTGTCTTCGGCTAGTCATGGGTGCCCTGGTTGTGTCTCTGCCTACCTCTTCGAGGAATTGGGCGTAAAGTTACTTTTGTAATTAAATAATCGACTAAATTTAAACTAAGAAGGTATGTTTACACCAATGCGCTTTCCCGGTTACCTTGAATATTATTAATTCATGTAACACATGTATTACCAACCGTGGTTATTACGCTTACGCAAAACCTAGAACAATTAACAAACGCAGCACACACGTGCTGTTGGCGCATGCTGGCCCCTTTGCCAGTGGGTGCGTAATATGCATATAATATGGAGATAAAATAATCTATACATTATATAGGTTATCAAACATATCAAGAATTTGTTTTATATTGCATTATATTCGGATTATTTACAGATACCAATAAATAAATTAATAATTATTGAAAAATTGGCTTTACACATACCTGTAGTTTTAACTAGTTTGGCTATATTCATTACCTTAAAAGACCGACTTTATTACTTTCTAAAACTGACCAACAAAATGAAGATGAAAGAAAACGCATTGGAACGCGCAGTGGTGTGGACGTAGCCTGTGTTCACTTTCAATTACTATATAAAAATAACTACATTAAAAAAACGGCTTAAAATCAAAAATATATATGTCGCAAGGTCGTATGGGTGGCTTAGATACTGTGGTTATAAGTATAGTTGACGTAGCAACTAGCGCAATATAGATTGCCTTTCAAAGGCTTCAAGTAAACACCACGTGTTGTAGCAGGTGCGCTTGCAGGTGTTGTCTTATCAGCTTCTTCATCGGCTGCTACGGCTATATAAGTCAAAGCGAGCATGCTTCGCGAGGCATTCATTGTGAACGCCTCGCAGTGTTCGGACCGCTGTCTAGTACGGAGGTTGCCACTGGTAATAGGTCTCTCCCTGTCATAGGATGGCAAAAAGATAATTCTAGATCGTAATTGTTACTTCAATTATGATCTAGGGCCCGGGTTGTGGGTCATTCGGGGGGTGCATTATTTGGTTGGCACTCACGCGGAAAGAGCGGCGTGGAGCTCTCCCTTCCCCTTCGGGGGTTTACTTTTGTTGTCATAGTGGAATGCTTATTCCTATGTTCACGATGGTTTGTTTGGCAACGGAAAGGCATACGCTACTTGTTAGTGCGAGAGTACTGAATGATAGCGTGTAGACATCAGGATCGAGTGGATCACGTGTTATGGCTTTGTTCTGATATTTCTAAGTTCTTTAGTAGGCAAACGCCCACAAGTTGTACGCCCCCGGGCTACCCGCCCGGCGGCTTATGTATCGGCCAGTAGATAGGATGTGTTTCGCTCCGACATAGATTTTGCGCATGATAAAGGCTCGAACGGTGTACGTAGTTAAATCAAATAAATCAGTTATTTTAAAAAATAGCCATTTAAAGTGCGTTAATTGTTAATTATACCTATAGTATAGTATTTTCTATTTTTCCACCTTCAACGAACAAAAATTTAAATGTAGACATAGAAATATATTTTTAGATAGAATGTGTGTAATATCTAATCGCCTCTGTGGTCTAGCGGTTCATTTGTTGGACTTGACTGCACGAGGTCCCGGGTTTGAATCCTGGATTCGAACCGAAATCCGAATTTCGATCGATCCGATCGAATCCGAATTAGACCCGGGAGATTAGACTACTGAGGTAGAGGAGACCGCAGAGATATCTTATCAGAGATATATACTTGTTAGTGCGAGAGTACTGAATACTATATTTTGTTCTGATATTTCCAAGTTCTTTATTGGACAAACGCCCACAAGTTGTACGCTCCCGGGCTACCAGCCCCGCGGCTCATGTATCGGCCAGTAGATAGGATATGTTTCGCTCCGACATCAGAAGTGAGATTGTAACCCGTTTGTTCTACATGATAGTGTGAGTGAGTTTAATGATAAATCGATATTTTTGAGATGATTTTAGGTTATGAAATAATCGCGGTTGTGGTTTTTGTGTTCGGAATAGGTTATGGACTATAAAGTTTTTTTGTGATGCGATGGTAGTTTACACCTTGAATCAACCTAAGACTTTCCTACTAGATGTTAGTTACAATATTTTGTGTATACTTGCAGTGTATGTATCGCGTGTGCTGTGAAGTCTGAACATGGTTCGTAATCGAATTGATGTGTATTGATAGTATCTAATCTGAATGTAGTTATGAAGTTGGGTTATGTGAGTTATTAGGCACAGATCTCGTGAAATTCTTATTGTTTTAGGCTATTAATTATAACAAGTTGTGTGAAATAGAAATCGCCATCCTAAAGTCAAGCTCTGCAATTCGTAGACTTTGTGCAGGTGAAGAAACTGGTGAGTATTTGAATGCAATTTTAATCTTGTGATATAGTATGGTGCCTATGAGATGATATGGTAAGAAGTTCATGTGCTTACTGTAGATTCAAGTGTGGATGTGTATTGTGGGTACTTTTGAAAAAAATGATCATGACTCAACAAAACTGTAGTGATGCCTGGATAAAGCGATCGATGTGTGTTGTTTAATGTTTATTAATTGGCTTTTAAGAAACGTACAAAATAATGATATTTCTTTAATTGATAACGGTAAAACGGAAAGTACAGGGTCCAACGACCACGATAAAACCGACTAAAGTTATTCTTTTTTGCGCTGTTTTGTAAGATTAGTTAACAGTATTTGGTATCGTTTGCTAAGCTCCGTAACGAATCAAGTGGTGATAAAGTTATCGTCACTAAAAAAGAGGTGAAATGGTTATCGTCACTCAAAGGAGGTGGCAAGGTTATCGTCACTCAATGGAGGTGGCATGAGTTGCTATTACACGATTTAGGTAATAGTAACGACTTACAGGTGGAAAAGTTATCGTCACTCGATGGAGGTGGCAAGGTTTTCGTCACTCGATGGAGGTGGCATGAGTTGCTATTACTCGATTTAGGTAATAGTAAAGACTTAGAGGTGGAAAGGTTATCGTCACTCGATGGAGGTGGCATGAGTTGCTATTGCTCGATTTAGGTAATAGTAACGACATAGAGGTTGCAAGGATATCGTCACTCGACGGAGGTGGCATGAGTTGCTAATAGCTTGATTTAGGCAACAGTAACGAAACGAAGTTGGTTAGATGACGGAATGCTGTTCACGATAAAAACTTGATTCATTGTTTGATAAGATTGTAATTTAATTGTTGTATAGTGCGTTAACGAACATCGGTTAATTAACTATTCACTAAGGTTAAAAACGGTGAGCAAAAATTTAATAACGTAAATAATTTTAATTATCAAAAAAATGCTACTTGCTGTGTACCATACAAGTTATAGTATGTATTACAATTACAATAAATATCAAATCTGGCATTAATGTGGTTGATTTGGTCGAATGGTTCTGACATGATACGTTACGAAAGTCGTTTTTGAGTGTTGGTGATTGTGACGTAATCAGAATATTATAGAATGGAAATACTGATGATTGATGTGTGACAAGAGAAATAAATCTGTCTTGTAGAAAAATGGTATGTGAGCTTGTGGGATGTAATCAATTCTGGTAACTATCATTTTATGAGAAAGTATGAAGTCAGGAGTGATTTGGAAGTGAATAAGTCTTGAATATGCAACTTAGGGTCACTGTGTAGTTTTGTATCATGATATTGTGAAAGTATTACTGTTGCTTTGATGTCTAATAGACATGAGTAGAGGGAGTATTTCTGGCTGGTAAGATGGGCCCTAAAAAAGTTTAGAACTTTTTTAAACTTTCTTACAAATTAGTTTACTAGGTCATAGTTTAAGTTTGTCAGGAGTGGCGGAGCGTGTAGATTTTATTTAGTTTAACACACAGGGACGTGTGTCTTGCAGGATGGCCGTGTCACAAGGTCGTATGCGTGGCTTAGATACTGTGGTTATAAGTATAGTTGACGTAGCAACTAGCGCAATATAGATTGGCATTCAAAGGCTTCAAGTAATCACCACGTGCAGTAGCACGTGCGCTTGCAGGTGTTGTCTTGCCAGCTTGTTTATCGGCTGCTACGGCTATATAAGTCAAAGCGAGCATGCTTCCGAAGGCGTTCTTTGTGAACGCCTTGCAGTGTTCGGACCGCTGTCTAGTACGGAGGTCGCCACTGGTAATAGGTCTCTTCCTGTCATAGGATGGCAAAGAGATAATTCTAGATCGTAATTGTTAATTCAATTATGATCTAGGGCCCGGGTTGTGGGTCATTCGGGGGGTGAATTATTTGGTTGGCACTCACGCGGGAAGAGCGGGGTGGAGCACTCTCTTCCCTTCGGGGGTTTACCTTTGTTGTCATAGTGGAATGCTTATTCCTATGTTCACGATGGTTTGGTTAGCAACGGATAGGCATACGCTACTTGTTAGTGCGAGTGTACTGAATACTATACTTTGTTCTGATATTTCCAAGTTCTTTATTGGACAAACGCCCACAAGTTGTACGCTCCCGGGCTACCAGCCCCGCGGCTCATGTATCGGCCAGTAGATAGGATGTGTTTCGCTCCGACATATATTTTTACTTAATACTTATACACATCGGGATAGGTGAAAGTAGATAAAAATGCTTATAAAATAAAAACTAACGAGCCTACCTAAAAGATGTAAAATAAGCCTTTATTTTGCTAATTCCGCGTAAGCAGTGTAACCGTTGTGGCAAATAATCCTCCAAACGACACAGAATGTGACAAGCCTAACCGACG
>NJDC01005776.1:101041-114906 GCA_002245475.1 Calephelis virginiensis | reverse complement strand
GTGACAAGTGGTTTTGTTTCCCGTGTTCGGACTCTATTTGTGATCTGGTCGCGGAGGTGGGAGGTGGGAACTTTAGGTAGGGTTGTCACATGTAAAGAACGTGACAAATTGTATTGTTTCCCGAGCTCTTCCTATAGTCGTGTTCTGGTCGCGGAGGTGGGTGGTGGGAACGTCGGTTAGGCTTGTCACATTCTGTGTCGTTTGGAGGATTATTTGCCACAACGGTTACACTGCTTACGCGGAATTAGCAAAATAAAGGCTTATTTTACATCTTTTATAATGGATTTCCGCAAAGTAACGCCTGATTCAATAAAAAAAAGAGCCTACCTAATTCAAATTTTATGAGACCAATTCAAAACTATTCTGCATCAAACGAAAAAAATTACATAAATCGTTTCAGAAACCTCATCAAAATCTGTGCACATACATAAAAAAGTATACCGGCCGAATTGAGAACCTACTCCTTTTTTTCCAGTCGGCTACTTTACAAAATGGACTTTATCCCCCGTGTTGGTCCGGGCCCCTTTGCAGAATAGACCATCTGCCTTTCTTGCCAGGCAGCTCGTAAAAGGCGAGCATAGGCTTACCGTCACTGCCACCGTGACATCTGACTAGGCGGTAGAGTTTCGTAACCACTCGCCTGGATTGGTACCACCGCCTTACCTATTCCTGCCGCCATAACATCATGACGTGTTCCGGTTCGGAGGGTAAGGCAGGCCGTAAACTTACTTTTGCTCGAGGCCTAACATCCCGACCTCAGGTTGGCAACGCACCATTACCACCTTTGGTGTCTCTTGGCGGCGTGAATTTCTTACCACCAGGAAATACGTCTACTTGTTTGCCTTCCTATATCATAAAAAAAACAAAGCCTGTAGTACCTATGGTTCCAAGAATAAAATAATAATTATTAATTATTAACTTGCTTAAAACTCGACTGCATTACACTAAAATCTGAAACCAACTTTAAGTCGTAATACTATACTGTAAAAGTTTAAAAACCACCATTATGTTATTGAAAGAAATATTAAACACAGAAATAACAATATATTTATATCCCACGTGTATGTATGGATATTTGTCACTCTTTCACGCTCGAATGGCTGAACGGATTTTTCTGAAATTTGGCTTTTAGGCTATTTTTGATGTCGATCGCACAACGGATTCCCGAGATGCGGGCGAAGCCGCCGGCAATAGCTAGTTTCAAATACAATTATAACTAAACGCGTTCTATACAGTTGTAACCACGCCTTTCAACAAAGTATACAAACTTGCAGGACATTTTGTTTCCATCTTCCAATTATTCTTAATAAATCTACTGTCAAGATGCATGAAAATCAGTATTTACAATAGTCTGAAACACGTACTAGTGGAATTATCGTGTAACAAATATACAAAGAAATAAAAAAAACGACTGGTTGCACTCCGGGAGTGCCGGCAGAAGTGAAAACTTGAATATTAATGTTGTGCATTTTTGATATTTTGGAATGACAAGGGAATAATTTTGTACGAATTTCTATGAAAGTAATATCATTTATGTGGTAGAATACAATATTCATTTATTGCACTATCGTACACAAACATGACAACACGAATATTCGTTTAAGCGCCCAGCGCCGTCTTATTTGCGCAAGCGCGTGTCCTGACGTGAGTTTAGAAGTTTTTACCCATACCAAAAAAAGTGTGCAACGTCGCTAAAAAAGTTTTCACTTAAAAAATTAAATGAATTTAAAACGTCCTACATTTAGGAATTGCTTGAATGTACAAAAAGTCATGCTATAAAATAACTATTAAGCATTTTATAGCTACTGGTATAAAATGATTCCTTCACAGTAACAAGTTAACATGGATACACATAAATAAATTAAAAGCAATATTATTAACATCTGATTGCACTTGCCATTTGCAGTGCGAATAAAACTATTGAAACAGAAACCAAATAATGTTAAAATGTAATTAATAAAAACAATATGACGTATCCTTTGTAAAATTGAACTGATTTTAATTAAGCGGGAACGTTTTAATACAACGATTGTAAATGAATTTAAATGGATTTACTTTGTATTTAAAGTATTTTCACGCCTGAATTCCCTAATTACAAGGCAGAGGTGCAACCATGGACTACAAAGACTACTGACTATAATAATCCCACAATGATAGGCGACTAACTTTTATTTTAACGAGTGGAAATCCTCATAGATACCTGCCACTTTCGGGGGAAGTTGCGGGTTATGTCAGACTTCTACCGCTTAAAATCACTTGGTGACCATTTGTGCGTAGCGGGTGACTGCGGGATCTCCGAAAAACGCACCGCTGTCACCTTACACCAGGTGTAAGGTGATAGCGGTGCGTTCTTCAGAGGTCCCGCTGCCCGCAAGTTCATCTGCCTAGAAGATTCAATATTCTGATACCATCACTTTGACGCATTGACGCAGCATAGGGTCACATCATGCTATAATCCCGGACTGCTTTTTAAGCCAACTGACACCCTGATCGGTTGAATTACAGCCCTAGCCCCTTTTTAGTCGCCCCTTGCGACAGACAGAGGATATTATAGCCCTATTCGTCGCCCGCTACAGGGTCCGATAGGTGACAAACCTATCGCCGACCGGATATGTATCCAAAACCTAGTTGTTTCTATTTGAAAGTTGATAAAACCTTTACAAGTCACCCGACCCGGAAATCGAACACAAGACCCCATGAAGTTAAGTGCAACACCGGATTACTAGACCAAATAGCGAGTTTTTAATTAAACTCTAGGGCAAAGGATGGACTTAATGATACTAAGAAACACGCACCGGCAATAGATATTAGAGATGTTAGCTGAAAACCAGAAGCTTTTATATTCAACGAAAGATTTTTATCCTCTCATCCAAGCAGGAACATTACATTTGTGATCACTGATCAGATAGTGACCAAATTCAATATGCTAGTAGTGCTTATATAGCATTGCAGATGTCTGACCTCTGTACTTATATGTGGGGTACCTTACTTTGTCACAGTACAAATATGAAATAGTATCTAAACCTACAAACGTTCGACACGACACACTCACACAATTTTATTCCACATTTGTACTGTATTTTGAAGTATTGTATAAGAGTTAGATACCTTCCACGCTGTAGGTATCAACCTAGTCCAGTCATCACAATACGTTACCACTTCCTGGCGCTTTGTATTAGCACCCTATTAGCGATTCTATTGCGCACCCATTAGACTTATTTTAAATTATTTCTGTCTACTGTTTACTAAAGTAAAAGAAAAAGATAAAGTTAGATCAATTAACATACCTTAAATTTCTATCCTCACTATCGCCTGAAACAAAGCACGTGTGCAGAATACCCTGCTCCCCGTCATGAAACACGTCAACTGGTCATATATTTTCGATGAACATTTCCCCATGTTGGTCCGGGCTTCTTTGCAGAATAGACCATCTGCCTTCTTGCCAGGCAGCTCGTAAAAGGCGAGCATAGGCTTACCGTCACTAACACCGCAACATCTGACTAAGTGGTATAGTTTTGCAGCGACTCATCCGGATTGGTACCACCGCCTTACCTACGCCGGTAGCCGGTAAACTTGCGTTTGCTTGAGGCCTAACATCCCGGCATCAGGTTGGCAACGCACCATTACCACCTTTGGTGTCTCTAGGCGGCGTGAATTTCTTAACATCAGGAAGTTCGTCTGCTTGTTTGCCTTCCAATTTCATAAAAAAAAACTACACTTCAAAGCTCTCACCGTCAAAAATATATCGCCTTATTTCAATAAAGTAGTATCTACAATAGTTTGTGCTGTTTAGGTCAAGAATCATACAACCACTGATAAACTTCAACTACTAACTATATTGCATATCTTAGTAACAAAAGTATAGCGTAGCTCGAAAAGTAGATAGATTATTGGCATCGTTTTTTAAGCAATATCATTAGGACATTTCAACGTAGAAACAACTATAGTATCTTAACTATATATCCTCACGCCAAGTCCCTAATATGGTAGGCAGCGAGTATTGAGTGCTAAATATCACAATCCTTGCAAATCTGCCCGGCTTCCTCTACATTTCTCTTCTCATACAAACACAACGGTTTCGGAGACTCTTCACCACCTTCGGATAACACCCGAACGATTCGATCGTGGAATGTCAACCAAGGTCTCCCCGGATATCTACATCCATCTACATTCGCATTGTCAATTTATCACCTATCACTCTTTCCACAGACCGTACAAACGCAGCATGTCTTTTTTTCATTATAACACCAAAACTTTCTTTCAATCTCTCTTTCTAAAATCTCGCGGCTAGAAATGCAATCAACAAACGTTGCGCTAAGCTTTAAGTTAATTAATCATAATACAGTTGCAATAGTCATCGGTGGTGATTCTGCTGTTCACAAACTTAACTTATTTTAGATGCATGCTATCTTTTTCAAACGAAACAAAAACAAAAGAGATGGAAGAGTTTAGTCATGTCAGATTAGTCTGAACTTGTCAAATCACGATGTTTTTAAATAATTTCCTAGTGATAGATTAAACGTTTGTAGAAATGACGTGTATAGACTAATCTGACAGCACTATCAGTGTTTTGTCTCTTTCTATTATTTTCGTTGAAAGAAGATAGCGATAACTTAAAATAAGGGGGTGCTCAACAAAATTACCACCGTCTATTATTAGAATTAAAATAACAGTGCTGACGATTAATTGCTTTGTTTGTCAACTGATAACGATTTATATTCCACATTCAGATTACTATATTTATTATTATTATCATTTATTTTTAATGCCTCTTATTTTCTACGTCTATACATTTAATATATAAAAAAATAATATTAAAAATATAAACATAAAAAACAGGTTACCAAAAACGGTGGTCTTACAACTAAACCGTCAGTGGTCAGGGTGACAGACTGAGGAACCTCCGTACAATGCGTGCCGTCCCCAAAACTGCTGCCTTCTGAATCCGGCCCTTAACCCAGGGTTGCAGAGCGAGTCTCTTAAGGTGTTGGTCGAGACTCTTCGCTATAAGACCGTTTACTGATACGACTATCGGGACAATTGTTGTTGAATCAATATCCCACATGTCGGTTACCTCGTGAGCCAAGTCTATGTATTTTGACATTTTTTCCTTCTCGGCTTTCACGAGGTTAACGTCCATGTGACGTGACAGTGATATCAACAAGAAAAGTCCGGCGCTCTAATCGGCGCTCTAATTATTATTATTTATTCTTTATTTTAGACCACACAAGTAATAACAATGTAAAACTTCCTCCAGATGACTATCGCAGCCTCACATTGAGTCAAGTTCAAAAATATGAGATTGTAACGACTATTTTGGGAACAGCATGCCCATTCTTTGAAATACATCGATAATATACATATATATAAATTACGTGTAACGTTGTTTGTCCGCTATGGACTTCTAAACTCATAACTTTTATTTTAACTTCTTATGGAAGGTAAGTACGTGCCATGTATTGATAATGATTTTATTTGCAGGTAGCAGTGGAATGAAAACTAGGTGCCGAAAGGACTGAAAATAGCTAGTGGAAAAAATAATAATATCAACCGTTTTATATGAAGCGTGTATACAAGTGTTTTAATGACTTCAAAATTAAGGACGTTACACTCGCATTTACAAAAAAATCCTATCAAGAAAATATATAAAAAGTATCTTCACGCCCATATCCCCAGGATGGAGGCAGCGGCACAAAATCTTATCACTTTTTTATATATACTTAGCATAACAACGGTGCAAATAGCATTATATTCTTTATATTGTATGTTATGCTATTTTCACCTTGATTTAACTTTGATTTATTTTGTTTTACCAGCGAATTCTTGACTAAATTTTGCAAAACTAAGGCAATCCGCAAAAATATCAGAAGGGTTCCATGAAATTATTTCATTTTTATCTAATTTATTCGTACTAAACTCCATATTTATAACTCCATATCTATGTAAGTTTGGAGCTACTTAAAAGTTAGTCAACGTTTCTAATACATAGAAATACTTAAATATATTCCAGAGTAAATTCAATAAACACCCAGACCCGGAAATGCAGACATCTAAATGTTTATTACACAAATGCCTGCCCCCGTCGGTAATCGAACCCGAGCCTCGCGGTGTCGATTTAGTTAGGCGTGTACACTCGACCAACGAGGCGGTCAAAAGTAAACATCAAGTTCTGATAAATCACCGTGTCTTGAAGTTGTTATCACTTGAAATGGAGTTCCATAAAATAAAAGGTGTTTGGTGGGTGATCGATTAACTCAAAAGTTTGGAAACCCTTTCTCTATACTGCAGGAACCACATATGCTAAGTAGTTAAAGTTCGTCTATTTAACGTATTATGATGTACTTATTGAGCCCATGTGTTAAAGTTTGTTGAGATTATTCTGTGCTGGATACACAGGTTTGCTGGAATACTTACCAGTCCATACAACCACTTGGAGGCACTTTACCTTCTCGAGTTAAAGGTATGATCAGACAACATACACATATATACATATCTTACGCCAAGTCCCTAACGGGGTAGACAGAGAATATCGAGTGCCAGATATCACGCTCCTGACAAACTTGTCTGCCTTCCTTCACATTTATTACCCTTTTCATACAAAAACCACGGTTTTGGAGACTCTAGACCACCCTTGGATATAAAATATTATCTGATCGTGGAATGTCAACCTTGGTCTCCCCGGGTACCTACATCCATCCACATTCGCTTATATCTGCTTTGTCAATCTTTCATCTGTCATTCTTTCCACATGACCGAACCAGTAGAGCATGCCCTTTCGAATTTATCACCAACCTTTTTTTACAATCCCACTCTTGCTCGGATCTCACTGTTACGAATGTGACCAGCGAGCGTTACCCCGCAGATTTTCTGTAAACTGCTCGAACTAATGGACCTATAACTTGTACAGTCGGTGCGTGAATCCTTGCCTTTATACAAGGACACGATGACCGCACACCGCCTGTCTTTGTATACTCTGCCGGTCTTCTAACATCGGAGGATCGGACAAAATTAAATTATTCCAATATTATGAAATACCCTTTACTGGTTTCGGAAATATACACGAAAAAAACTGGATATCACTTACAAGTTTAAACGTATCAGGCATACACTATTGACGTATTAATTAACAGGTCCATGGTGTACATATTTGCATGTGGTGTTGCATATTTTTTGGATATCTCTCTATTTTTAAATGTCAATGTTTTACAGTTTCAACCATACATATTTTGCAGATTCGAGATACACAATGACACGAGTTAATTCTTAACCTCCTTTTTTGAAGTCATTTAAATCTAGTAATATTTATATTATGATAAATTTTCGATTACATTGTTATCTGATTTTATTGATAAAATATTTACAATTTTAATTATAGCTGTATTTGCCAATGATCTATCCTCATATTTACATATGTTTTTGCGAAAAAACTTTGGTAAGGTTGGTATGATTTTTAATGATTGTTAATGAACACTGGATTGGGAGAACATTAATAGTTTTCATATTTTTAAAGAAAGAAACACTTGTACTGTTTTACTTATCACTTATAATTTATTACTTTGTAATTAGTAGCCTACCGGTTTCGCTTATACAGCATCAACATAGCTAAAACTTAAACTAAGTTTAAGTTTTAGCCCTGATGAACTAAGTTTAAGTTTTAGCCCTGATGATGCTGTATAAGCAAAACCGGTAGGCTACTAATTACAAAGTAATAAATTATAAGTGATAAGTAAAACAGTACAAGTGTTTCTTTCTTTAAAAATATGAATATTTGGAAGTTTTACCAAGCGCCGACGTTGGAAAATATCAAATATTAATAGTTTTATTTATTTTCATATTTATATAACAGTACACATTACAAATATCTGATCGCCTTAGAATACTTTCAAAGTTCTGTAAGGAGGCCATATTTGTAAGTTTTATTGTACTAAGTGCGAGCGTATAAGTCTTCAATTATAAAAAAATATGCCACGCTTAAGAAACCAACAAATGGTAGGTATTCATGTTAAGTATCCATTTAGTTTTATTTTTAATTTCAAAATATCCGAATGCAAGTGTATCCAACTAAACCAGCCTTTCCCAAAGTGGGCGATAACGCCCCCTTGTGGGCGCTGGAAGCCTAGGGGGGGGCGGAATAAATCTTGTAAAAAATGTTTTTTTTTAAACTAGGCGCAACAAATATGTTATTGAGGTTATTGACAACAAAAAAAACGGGGGGAGGGGGGGCGCTACAAAACAACTGATTTTCAAAGTGGGCGTTACATGAAATAAGTTTGGGAACCTCTGAACTACACTAATAAAATGTGAACTTAAAAACAAAGTTCAGACAAAAAATTCAAATCTTAAAATAAACAACGGTTTGTTGGTGCTATATTTGCGCTAGCTCACTGTGTTTAGGAGCAAACAATACAGTCAGAATGAACTAAGTTATTTTTAGCAAAATATAATTAAAACTGTTTCTGGGTATTTCTAAAAAAATATCTTCACGCCCATATCCCCGAAGAGGTAGGCAGAGGTACAACCAAGGCACCCACGACTAGCTGAAGACACTAAGTCCCACAATGTGATAGGTGGCAAGCCTATCGCCAGCCGGGCACATTTCCAATCCCGACCAACATTTTTTTTTAATTACGAATTTGGAAAAATCCAATTTTCTTTATGTTGGCCGACCCGGGATTCGAACCCAGGACCTCATGCAGTCAAGTCCAACACCCGGACCGCTAGACCACAGAGGCGATTATTTTATTAGGTATTTCTAAATCTGTAAAATTTAACTTTTATTTTCGTTTTTAGATGCAGCTACCTAAGTAACTAATTGTAATAGTGTTGAAAGGTAAACAAGGTGAAATTTCCATATTAAACCTGACATGAATTAACCGCCATGGTTTAGGAGTCAGCGTACATGCCTAGCGCTATGTATCAATGACTAGGCTTAATTTTAATTCCCGACGGAAGCAAGCATTTCTCTGATTAACGTCTGTATGTCTTTATCTCTGCATTACAATGTCTTTAATAAATTCTATGAATTAGTGTTGAAACAATACTAAATAACACAAATTACTTACTTACTTTAGTGCTACAAATTTAGCTGTTTGTCTAAATATATTATTTTTATTTTTATTCTGAAATCTGATTATCAAAAAAGATACCTAAAAATATCATCACTTTGTTGCAATGTTAATATATATCCAAATACCTATTAATTAAACAAAGCGTATTTTACAGTAGAGTAATATAATACCATATTACCGATGATGCTCGAATATTTCGGCGTCCATTAAGTCGTCAGTTCACGTTGTGAAATATTTTGATTCTTAGCTTTATGGATTGGATATACATTTATTGAGAAAATGTTATACATAAAACTAATTTTCATTTTAAAGTACTTTCAAGAATGTTCGTCCAGCTGAAATTTTGCAGCTCAATCTTAAAGCAGCTCATTTAAACCGACAGCTAAAGACCGCTAAAGTTAAGAAAAGCTTACAAGTAAGTAATTGTCACAAAAGTATGTTCTTGTTAAAAACTAATTAGATAACAAAACAAATGATGGTGAGCATTTATACTTTTAATAACTGGAACTATATGTCCATTTCATTAGTCCGGGATAAGGCAATGTACTGGTTGGCTTTCTGCCAATCAGGTCGTCAGAGACAACGATGGTAGTACAGCGGAAGGCATTAGACAGAAGGATAATATCCACATTCTATTCACCGCTTACTTAAATTCATCAGAATCGCTCCAATTTGACCAGGTATTGAACTAGTTGTGTAATAGTATCATTATTTATACACACACATACATACTTCTAGCCGAGAACCTTACAGGATAGGTATAAAGTATCGAGTGCCAAATTGCGATCTTTGCAATCCTGTCTAACTTCTTCCATATTCATTAATCCTTTCATACAAAGACGCCGCTTGCTTGACTCTTGACACCACCTTCGGATAACACCGATCGATAACCAAAAGATTTGATCGTAGAAAATCCATCTAGGTCTCTCCAGGTACCTACTTGCATCCACATTGGCATTGCATATCTGCTTTATTAATCTTTCATCCTATTAATATTATAAATGCGAAAGTTTGTAAGTATGGATGTATGGATGTTTGTTACTCTTTCACGCTCGAATGGCTGAACGGATTTGTCTGAAATTTGGAAGACAGATAGATTGTGACCTGGATTAACATATAGTCTATTTTTAATCCCGATCGCACACCGGGTTTCTGTGAAAACGCGAGCGAAGCCGCAGGTAGCAGCTAGTCTGCCATAATTCCCACACGACCAAACTAAAGAAGCATGCCCTATGCATTTATATACTTATTAAACAAAATAAAATTAACTAAGTTGCATCAGATTAACATCACAAGGCATTATTATAATAACCTTACACATAAATCACACGTCACGATGACAGGTTCTTACTCTTGAATCTCGATTGCATGCAAATTGGAAATTAGAATCGAATATGTCAATTTATGTACTCACTTAACATTTTTAGGATTTACTGATTTTTCTGGATGTTTATAATCCGACAGTACCGGGTCAAAGAGTATCTATAATACATACCATATCCAGAAAATCAGAATCAGTAGATAGGTGTTATAGCGTTTGTAAAATTGACATAAAAAAATCGAAGAATAAAGAATCGAAAACACTTATTACACTTTTTACAGAAAATCTAACAAAATTTGTAGTATATATTTATTGGAATAAAGACAAAAAGTTCAGTAATTTCTAAGGGAATGCTTCTCAATTATTAATTCCCTTGACGCAAAATTAGTTTCTCCAGCAACAATCGCTCGTTTATTTAGTTTAATACTCGAAGTTAGTAAAGCGTTTTATCTCATGTTTGGAAAAATTTTTAAGGTCTTATGTTTTAACTTGTATTTTTATTATGAAATTAGACAGCGAATAAGCACATACTTTTCTGATCATAAGTGACAATCGTGGTCATAGCCACGAAGACCTAACCACCACTTTTGCTGATATAAGTTATCTATTCTTATATATATTACCTATATATATATACATTATATTATATACTCGTATTCTATTACTTATCAACACGAGCATCCTATTTCTATAATATCTTGTAGTGGTCATAACTCTAGATTTTATTTGATGGTACTATATTAATAACTTACATTTGTTTGCCATAGCACGTATGTTATTTTTAAGTATCTACCCTCAAATATTACTTTTAGATGCGATCGCTATTGGAAATTGTAACAATACGATATTGTTTATTACACTTAAGACAATTTTTAAATTTTGATTATGCCAACACTCTTCAAAAAGAATCTTAAGATTTTTTAGACATTTCACACTTCATGTTAAATTATGTAAATAATAATATCAAAATTATGACCGTGGTCAGGACCTTTAAAGGACAGCAAACACTTGGACGGGCTGCCGTGTGTCGGGTTGGGGCGCATCGCATTGCACGAGTACACTTAGCACAAATGTGCTGAAATGCGACCTGGCACAGTGTGCGTTGCTCCATACAAAACGTACGAATGCATTACTTATTGCTCTGCAATGGGCCCTGATGCGGTCCGTCAAAAGTGTGCGCTATCCTTAAAGTCACTGTAATTCACAAAGCAGGCTCACATTTGCGTTTGAAATAGTATTAGCAACCCCGTTTCAAGTTATTGTTCCTTGGGCTTTTGTTTTTTTAATTTATATATGCAGGAGGGCACTGCTTATCAAAACCCATAGAACTTGGTGAACATTTTTAGTCATTGGCAAATACAACTTAGGACGCGTCCATTAATTACGACAGTCATTTTAGGGGCAGGGGCAGGGGGTCGAGTTGAATTTCATGTAATGCTACTTAGGGGAAATGAGAGGTTTTATTACTTATCACGTATTTTTTTCTCAAGAAACAGATTAATCGCGAAAATTATATTGAAATAGTGTAATATTACTAAATATACAGTATATTTCAAGAAATTTTGCGAAGACTGCTAAGGTCACTGTCTAATTCTGGTATGGTTTGTCATAAATCTTAAATACCAGACTTAAATAAAAACATTTTAAAAATGTCATGAAGGAATCTCAAAAGTCAAAAGTGGACTTTGCTGTTTCCCATGTGTTTTGTTATATAAGATTTTAATTAACATTTTTAATTTTTTATACGGAATACTCACGATCTCTTTTTATTTTATTTGTCGATATTTCGGCCTAGTCTACCATAGGATATTAAAAGAGCTCATGTAATTATTGGACGTCCCAATTATTATTAAGTATGGTTTTATGAACTTCTCAATCATATTCATTTTATACTAATTGTAATTAATAATTACTTGAGTGTTTTATTTAGGAGGAAAATGATTTAATAATATAAAAATATTGTGTATTTTACTTAAATATTTGTACAAATGTAAATAATGAACAATATATACACGTGAACTTAAAGAAGTCTCGAACTGTGATATTAAGATTAATGTTAGATTTATCATTGGATGGTTAATAAATAATAATAGTTAATGTTTGTTTTATTTATTTGACTTTTGACATGTCACTTTTTACGGAATTAAAAAGTAAAATAGATGTTCTAAAAAAGAGTCATAGACGTCGTCGGTGGAAATCAAACAGTAGTTTTGTGTCGCTAACCAAATGATGATGATTGAAATGATGTTTTTCCGTCCGTCCGGGCTTCTTTGTAGAATAGACCACCTGCCTTACTACCAGGCAGATCGTGAAAGGCGAGCATAGGCTTACCGTCACTAACACCATGACATCCTACTAGGTGGTAGAGTTTCGCAGCGACTCGCCCGGATTGGTGCCACCGCCTTACCAATTCCTGCCGCCATAACTTCCAATGCTTGATAGCCGGTGATCTTACTTTTGATCGAGGCCTGACATCCCTTAGCCTACCATGCAAGGGTTTTGTTTCCTGTATGCGTACGTCAGTGCGTACGTACCGAGACTTTTAGTTTCCCCATTTTTTCCAGTTTTCCGTAGTCGTACCGGTTGTCATTCCTATCATCAGTTTGTAAGAGGCAATCGTCAGCAAGCCTATGCGATACTTCGCGAGATTTGATTCAACCGCCTTTCATAATCCTTCTGTTTTAAGGCCAGTGTACAAAATTAAAGTTGTAGCAAAACAACTTTAATTTTGTGAATATGAACAAAAATAAAACGCAGATAAATATTCCCAGTGGTAATCAAATACCATATAGGTGCGTGTTGTCAACATGAACCTAAAGTTGACTATGCGAAGACGTCGGTTTGTTTAGCATTAATGTGGCGAGTACACAACCTATTACTGCATGATACACAACTAATCATGAATGTAGGTACTGAATTATTACAAATGAAATTTACTCGCTTTCTGTTTACACATAGACAATAGAATAGAGTAATAGAATTGACAAAACTGTTTCATTGTATCTCATTAAGAAAAACCTCTTTGGAGCCGTAACCCTCAAGAAAAAATAAAAAGTATATTTACGACTGTATCCCGGAAGAGGTAGGCAGAGGCACAACTAGGGCACCCACGACTAGCCAAAGACAGTCCCACAATGTGATAGGTGGCAACCTCTCGCCAATTGGGCACATTTCGGGCAACGTTTTTTTTTATTAGAAAATTGGAAAATCCAAATTTTCTTTTTATTACCGGACCCGGGAATTGAACCCGGGACCTCGTGCAGACAACTTCAACACCTGGACCGCTAGATCACAGAAACCCGAGGAAATAAGTAAGCCAAAGTATAATCAACGCGCTCATGAGTATACAAAAGCACTTATAATTCCACTATGTGATAGGTGACAAATCTATCGCCAACCAGCGCATATCCAATCCTGGCATTTGGTAAATGAAAAGAAACCAGAGAATAGAATCCATGAAATCAAACTTATTATAT
>NJDC01005776.1:66774-78307 GCA_002245475.1 Calephelis virginiensis | reverse complement strand
GACCGGTGGCGTCGTTTGAATTCGTCGAAATGGGAAATAACACTGAATCAGATGGAATATGCAAATGTATATCCCATTTCTTAGTTAAGGCTTTGATCTTCGAATATAACATTGAAGTTTTGTTTCTACTATTTTCACAATTATGTGAGTAATTATTACAATACTACAACCTAACAACAGAATTCGGGTTGACTGATAATGGACCGGTGGCGTCGTTTGAATTCGTCGAAATGGGAAATAACACTGAATCAGATGGAATATGCAAATGTATATCCCATTTCTTAGTTAAGGCTTTGATCTTCGAATATAACCTTGAAGTTTTGTTTCTAATATTTTCACAATAATGTGAGTAATTATTACAATACTACAACCTAACAACACCTCTACCACTGTTTGCTCTAGACACTCGATCTGAATAAGTTGTTCTATTTTAGATTGTTTTCTTAGACAATTCTGGAACCTCGAAGGATGTCTTTGTGATGTTGTATTTATTGATATAATTTTCATGCCTCTTTGAGTGCTATTAGAAGTATTCACTCGCATTTAGTCAATATATTGATGTTTATTTTTGTTAAAGGTTTTTGAGTTGTACTTAATAGACGGATTTAAGTACAGGCTAATGAATTGTACTTGCAAGAAATTTGATTAGTTAAAAATATTAGTAATTCTAAACTTAAACTTAAATAAGTGATCTAGTACCTAGTGTGCCACGGACTCAGACTACGCTAGCTAACAATAAACCCTTGCAAGTTTTTAACATTCCGTTACCCACCATCGCTTTGATATGTTAACAACATTTTAAGGAAGAGTAATTGTATTTGTAGTTTTGGAGTGTTGTATAGTCATTAAATTTACAGCCTTCTTTTTTTGAGTCAGTTCAGACATGCAGTAAATTTTATAGTCTTAGACGGCAGAAAAACAAAAAGCGGTATACATACCTAGACATACATACATGTCTTCACGACAAGACACATACTACGTAGGCAGAGAGTATTACTATCAAAACACAAAAATCCACTTGAGCAAAACTACCAATAGCTACTAGGTATATAACAGCAGGTAATGGTCGTCACCATCATAATACAGTCACAACATTTACGCCAAATTTCATTGTGACGTCATCTCGAAACAGTCACAGCATCCCCTCATAACACCAACTACGACATTGCCACGACACCGTCACGACCAAAATTTCTTAAGACCGGATCAAAACTAATAATTTTTTTGTCAAACAAACAAATAACCGCTCGGTCAATTATCAACAAAATCCTAAATTATTTAATTGAAACAAATATTAAAAGTTACTCAAATAATCGCTGTCTGCGCTAATCCTGTTCCTGCGACCACTGCGATATAATTAATACTCTTTTGTTAGTTTATGTTATGTCTTTGTGAGATTACGGTTTGTAGAGTTAGAAGGTTGGCTCTACATGACATCTGATATTTTTTTGACAGTGCTAGCCTTACTGACTCGTATACTCAACATTTTATATGAAATGGTTTTGATAGGATTACTTATTTTTAATTAGACAACTAAAAGCGCTACCAGTGTATAGTTAATTTTTTATTATAATGACGGTCCAATATCATTCAAAAGCAGTATGTAATGTTCTATCAGACTTAAGCTCGGTTCCTATAACCAACGAACTGTAATCTGTTATTATAACCATTGCTAGTTTATTTAAAAGTAACGAAGCGTTGCTCATTGTTACACAAAATGTTTTGTATTGTCAAAAGACAGCGAACGACCGTTGTTAGATTTTTTACTATTCTTACAAAAACTACCGTTCGTAAGCAAAAACGACTAGTTGCTTGAATATAGAAACTGGACATTATACTACTATTACTAACAGTAAAAAGTCTACTTAGTGGTGCACATTGTTCTTTGTTTGCACATTTGGCAGAATTATTATTTAAATACGCAATTAGGTGAAGTGTTAAATAATAATCAGTGGATTGGTCGTAGTAATCCAGGCGTATCTTGGCCGCCGTGATCGGCAATAGCTCTGTTAGACTTATGTTTATAGAGAGACATTAAAATACTTGCTTACGAAGAAGAAGTGAATAGTGTAGATAAGTTCGGAGGAAGCAGGTATGTGAAATAATTGGTTGATTATTTCAAAAAATTAAAACAAACATGTATGTGCTAAGAATTTAAACCTGAGACGTCGAATTTTACTGTGCTTGGAAGCAAGAGGTGCATTTTGAGCATTTATTAATAAATTAGCAGACCCGGCGAACTTTATTCACTAGGCACACAATACTCACTCTGCCAACCTACTATTCTATCTTGTATTTAAGATATGTGTTTGTGTGGGATGACGTGTATGTTTAAATATGTATTTAAGTTCCAAATTTAAAGTTATTTGGTCACTTTAAAGTAAAAGTTGTAAAGTCTGTAATTTCTAAAATACGAAACTCTAAACTTAGAAATTAAAAAACGGTTAAACTTAAATAACCAGATAAGAAGTAGCCTAAAATCTTCTTTGGACATAAAGAACCAGTCAAATTTTGTTACGGTTGGTTCAGTACGTTCTTTGTGAATCATGGTATAAGACACATACAGACAGACAGACAGATACATATTCTAAGTATGGTAAAAGTGTTTCTTGCATCACCTCTTTTGTAGTCTGCACTTTTTTTCAATATCTTTAATTTACAGAATTCACTCTTCTGCAGTTTTATTCAGTCTAGTAAATAGACACGAACTTCCGCTTTACTGCATAATTTTACCACGCAGTACGTGTTTTCACTAAAAATTTGAATTTAGATTTTGCCTCTTTTACAAAGTTGGCTGCTTTTACTTAAGGGGTAAATGCCACCTTTTCCTGGAGGTGGATTTTGATGGCAAACTACGGCATCGGTTAGATCAACAAATTTAAATGAACTTTTGTTCTATGAAGTTTCTCCGAAAGTCAAAACTTTGCAATTTATCCGGTAGTGAAAGTTTCAAGCTTTTGACCAAAAGAATGTTTCCATAAGGTTTTTCCTTTCTAACACAAAAGCTATATTTGGGTCATATTCATCACATAAAAAATAGTATTATGACCCAAATATAGCACAAAAAAATTATGTGGTGGCTAAAGACCTTATACAAAGTTGTAATTAACTCAATAAAAGCTGGTTTATATTTCGTAGAAACCAAAATTGAAAGATTTATTGAAAAATAACGCAACAGTATGCATTTTTCTTTCTTTTGGATGAAGTTATAAAATTCCTTATTATTGTATTTCGTAGAAGTTGCTAGCATAAAAACTAAGAGATTTGTGATAAAAACAGTTTTGGTCTCTGTTTTTATTCGACAGTAAGAGATGAGAAAAACACCTTTAAATTACAACCTGAAAGATTTTCTAGAAATTTTGCTGCTTTAAGAGGCTTACTTTGAAAAAGATGAGCTTTTATTAATAAGTTTTCTAAGAACTGACTTTCTCATCTTTTGCTGTCGTATAGAAATAGTAGGTATTAACATAGTTTTTATCATTACTGTCTAATTTTTTTAAGCTAGCAACTTAATTTAAAAAAAAAGTATCTTCACGCCCATATTTCCAAAGAGGTAGGCAGAGGTACAACCAAGGCACCCGCGACTAGCCGAAGATACTAAGTCCCGCAATGTGATAGGTGGCAAGCCTATCGCCAACCGGGCACATTTCCAATCCCGACCAACATTTTTTTTATTGGAAAATTGGAAAAATCCAATTTTCTTTTTGTTGGCCGACCCAAGTTCGAACCTGGGACCTCATGCAGTCAAATCCAACACTAATTTAAGATATATTATCTTATTCAATTTATATCTATGATAAAAAAGTTTATGTAAAGTTTCTCAGAAAAATGCATACTTTTTGGGTTATTTCATATCAAAACTTTTAATTTTGCTTTCGACAAATACGAACCAAATGTATTAAACTCCAATTTTACTTACCACCATATTCGATATTCAAATATATTTTTTTATAAGCTACGCATTATTTGAATACAATTCGGCCTTGACAACATCTTTTTAAACTATACTTAATTTTTCAGTTATTTGGGAAACACCATCTGGAAGCGTTGTTTTATTGTTTGAAAATTTGAACTAGAAAAATGAAAATGTAGTAGAAGAAGATATAACCTCTTCCTTTTTTCTAAGTCAATAAAAAAAGTGTTATTGTATCTTCATCTACACCAAAATTTTACTGCCGATGTTTTGCTGTCATCATTTCCTTAACTCCCTACTAAATATAGAAATAAATGTCGAAGTTGGTTGGACTTAGTGAGGAAAGGATAAAATAAATATTATCCCACGATATTATTGTTACACAAAAAACGGTGTAGAGGTGGAACACATAAAAAAATTCATAAGCCAACCTTAATACGTATCATCTTTCACAGCACACGAGGCCTAATTTGGCTTTAAATTAGAATCACGAAGGTCGAAGGACAACGACGCGTGTACATACTCGTACTTTTAAATGCCTAACACATTTTTATAGAGTTTGCGACTACTTAAAATCTTAGTTATTACATTCGTTAAGTTAGGAACTTATTAAGGTAGATAAACAGGTTTATTATTTTTTATTTAAACTTTTAAACGAATTTATATTAAAATTAACTATTTATTATTTTTAATGTTTTTAACAAACTTTCCACGTGAATAATCATAATGAGCCCTCTAGAAGCCCTTTGCCTAATAAAAAGTAATAGTTTATACAAAAACATGGTTTTGGATATTTGACCTTTTATATACATTTCTTAAAATTGTAAATTGTGTCAATTTGCTTCACTTATATAAATTTCAAAATTATTCTAACAATTTTGTCAAATATTTATTACATATAGCGTTGATGTTGACGCCTAGTTGATATAGAGGCTAGTAAACACGCTTAGTTTGCTGAGTTTCTTGCCGGATTTTTTCACTGTGAGGCCACGTTTCGATCCGGTGGTAGATTTAGTATTATATAGACGCATCACAAGTGCCTCTTGTAAGTTAATGTGAAATAAAGATAATTTAAATTTGAATTTGCCTAACTCTGATTCGATTGCCGACCAATGTTTTATCAAATTTATACTAATGTCTATTTCAACTTATTTCTATGTACGTACCCATTGGGCGAAATTCGACCATAATAAATTTTAATATGTTGTAGATAAGAACGCCATCTTAATTTCTCAAGACCAACTACTTTGTTTTCAAACTTTTAAGTTCGCCATATGTGATCTTTTATCGTTATCATCAATATATTTGTTCCTGTGTGTCAAATGCATGGTAGTTTGGGTAATGTTTTATTTATTAATTTAATGTACCTTGCAAGCATTATATCACCTCTGTGGTCTAGCGGTCCGAGTGTTGGACTTGACTGCCTGAGGTCCCGGGTTCGAATCCCGGGTCGGCCAACAAAAAGAAAATGGGATTTTTCCAATTTTCTAATAAAAAAAAAATGTTGGTCGGGATTGGAAATGTGCCCGGTTGGCGATAGGCTTGTCACCTATCACATTGTGGGACTTAGTGTCTTCGGCTAGTCGTGGGTACCTTGATTGTGCCTCTGCCTACCTCTTCGGGGATATGGGCGTGAACATACTTTTTGCAAGCATTATTATTGAAAAATATTAGCGTTCTGCACTTCTCCTACACATGAAATATAAGTGTGCCAATTTTTTTTTTCGTAAAAAGGGGTCTAAAGTTGTGGCATATCGTATTGATTTACAACTATAACACAAACATAAAATTAGTTTACTAGAGGTCGGGTTTACTGTGTATTATTTGTCCAGGGATATCTATTAATCTATTTATTATGTTTTGTAAATATGAGTGTACTGTCACTTTAAAGGTGACATTGAACTTTAATTTGATGGTGAATTCTAAAGTGTGCTAGTGAAAAGATTATATTGAACGTTTCAAAATAACCTATTCACTTGAACACTGCGCTCAAGTTATAAGCGACGCGTCGCATGCCAAGAAAACCAAAGAAGAGTACTTTCCGCTATTCCAGAGATATAACCAGTCTTTTAACTTTCAACAATAGTTAAAACTTTCATTGTCACGTTCGGAAGTTTTCACATTTTTACCGGATTTCATATTTTATTTTGACATTCAATTTTCCACAACGTTATCACCAATATTAGTATAAATTGCCCATGAAAACCACAAGTTTCAACTAGTAGTAACCACAGTTATAAGTTATAACAAACCAGAAGAGGGAGTGAGTTTCTACGCAGGCTGTTTAAAAAGAAAATATAAGTATATAAAGTCCTAGCTGTTACCCGCAGCTTCGCCCGCATAGTCTAGTTATTTAATAGCTAGCTCTCAAGCGCTGCCCGTTAAAATTGTGAGGTAAAAAGTAGCCTACATCTCTCTTCAAAGTTTAATCATTATTTTTAAATATCAAAATCATTTCAGCAATTTTGGAATGAAAACAGAACATACACTTTCTTTTTTCTAATTTTACCTCGGGTAAATATTAGGTATACTTACGTTATTGTCTAGTTTTATCTGCACTTTAATAATTCTTGTGAAATTAAACTGTATCCAAAGTTACAGAAACCTCTAACAGAAGGTTTGAAAATTTAGAAATACACTCGTCTCTATGGCCTAACCGTTCGGCATCGGACATGACTTCTTAAGGTCCTGTGTTCGATTTGCCCCGGGTCGAACAGCAAAAAAAGAAAAACGAAATGGCAGAATCAATCAGGGCACTGATTGCCTCTGCCTACCTCTTCGGGATTATGGGCAAAAAGACACTTTTTAGAAACACACATTTAGATATTCCAACAACAAAATATCTACAATAGTGACTTCACATTAAAAGAACGGGATCCTCCAAGGGTGGAGTTGCATGAGCGGTCACTCTAGGTGAAGGATAGATCAGAATAAAGATCATAAGATAGTTTTAGGAGAAAGAAAGTGTTATTATTATGTTCCGTCCAACATCAAGCTCATTTTCATCCTATAACTCATTAGTAGTCAAATAGTATAAATAACAACAATACCTATCTAGGTATTGTAGAATGAATGAACGAATGCCTAAACGCATACACTGTTTCACATAGGTATAATAAACAATATTAAACTTAAAATACGCAAAACATTTTGTTATGAGTCAAAGATATAAGGTAATGCAGATGTATTTATTTGAGTAAAATAAAAATGAGTACCAATTCTAAAATAATACAGTTATCTGTTCAACACACAAAGTTTTCCTGTAATGCACAGCTCTCGAACCCGAGCCATGGGGTTGATCAATGGAGACTATCGCATACGCTAGCTCCTCGACCAGCGAGTTGGCAAAATTTATTGAGACAAAATATTACTCCTTCACTAAAACAAACATTTATTCAGCCTAGCTTGTCGTGTTATTGTTTTGTAGACAATAATATTGTTTTGCAAACAAAAACTTTCATTTGTATCGCCGTAAACAATCATATACTAACCTTACCGAATAATACACGGAATGTTCCAGCTCTTTTTACTGTGATCCTAGTGTTGATAAAAGAATTGTTTCCATTTTGAGATATTTTGTTACTACTTTTGATAAGTAATTGTCACGATTTTTGATCTGGTCGGTAGCAAACACACGTTACATATTGTTTGGTATATTTTGCACTTTGGCACTGGCAAATGCTGAAGCCCAATCGGTCAGATGTCTAATCTGTGCATGACCACTTTTGTCTATACTCTATTCTCCTGTCATTCGCTCCAGGTCAGGCTATAAAGTGTTAGTGGCAGACCTGTAAAATTAAATCTAATTTAATCGGTAATCACATTAATGTAATTTAGTTTATACGGCATGTAATTATATAATTAACTTGCTTCGGGTAAACCTTACGGCGCTTCGGATAATTATAATATAATAAATTCGGAACTCAACGTGTAGTGCGCGTGTACAACGTCGACATCATAGGTGTGGTGAAATACCTTCGGAGCAGACGACCACAGCAGGGAAGTCTTTTCTAGATATTTATCTAATTCATAGATCACCTTCTTCTACTCTACAACAATCTTTTAGGTACTCAAGTGATTTCCTACTATACTATAGATAGTTTCTTTGATATTTTGTCCAAATGTAACAAAACTGTATCACAGATTGTATGTAAAAGTAATTTGGACGTTTCACATTTTTTTATTGTATCACCACCAACTGAATTTACAAATCTACTAATAAAATCCATTATTGGTATCGAAACTTATAAATCAAAATACGAAATACTTGTATAATGAGTTTCCAAGAAGTGTCACTTTAAGAAAACGTGCTTTTCGCTTTGTAAGAAGCCTATTCTTTGTTCGTATCGAGTTCCCAATGGGGTGTTGAGCACGTTCGCTATATCGGCAGGGTTACGTCATATGACCGAAACCACTGTTCGACTATTGCTTCGAGAAACCAAGAATTTTATCCAATATTGAAAGTGGACTGAACTTTCAAGAGGATTTCCTACATTAAACTGATGTTATTGAGTATGACAGGAACAGTTGTTCTTAAAAATGTATATTTTAAAAAGTAGCACACACTTGCGTACTATTTACATTGTATTATAGTTTATCGCTGTCTTTGCGGGCCAGGACATGACAGAGTCATTAGCGACTGAAATAGGTAAAGCGGTCAAGAACTATGCAGCAACTTGCCCAGGTAGTGATACCCTTCCCGGGCAAGTTGCTCCATAATTCTCTACCACCAGTGGCCTTATTAATAATGACCCGTTTCACCTTTGCTCGCCTGTTATGAACTGCCAAGTGTGACAGCAGATGGTCTATTTCAGACAGAGGACCTTGCCCAACACAGGGAAAGCGAGGGTTATCAATTTTTAATAAATTAGCATGACGGTTTAAGTTCTGTTACATACTCTCATAGCGGTCTAAGCCAGATCAGAGATCACATAATGCAGTCATTAGCCCATTGTTATTCTTCTACCAAAGCGGTAACATTAAATATTCAAATCTATTATAATAAAATCTCTATCATTTTATACTAAATGTAATATTTTCGTACCTAAAACTGCCGGGTTCATTACATAGTAATGGAATTTTAAAACAAAGTATACAATGAACATGGTAACACCTGACCCTGCAGTGAGTTGATTTGCATATCATACTGGTTCATCTGAAAAAACATTAAAATTATAATAATATTTTAATGCTAATTTCTGTCGCTTTCAGCAATTGCTATTACATAACAAGTAAAAGTATTTATGTCCGTATTCTCGAAAAAGAAGGCGAAGGTTCGACATCCACTATTAATCGAGGGCACTACCAGGGTATATATCCAGTCCCGGCAATGTTGTTTTTGTTAAAAAAAGCGAAAAAAATATATGAGTTTCTTAATCCAGGAATCGAAGTTTGCAACTCGTGATATCATGTTATGTTCAATACCAACACCGGTCTAGTAGAGTATAAACCACAGAGGCTATATTTATTACACAAGTGTAAAATTATATGGTTTTAATTCGGTACAACTAATACATTGCGTATTCGCAACTGGATCTATTCAAGCTATGACCAAACAAATCGTGACTTAGACATAGATGTAAGTTAAACGTACGAAGATATAGGTCGACAGCGAAAATAAATAAATTTGTATTGTTAAATTTGATATTGGTACCTAATACAAAGCAAGATTAGATTTAAAGATAAATGATTGTCATTAGATTATTTTATACGTAGGGCGATAAATGAAAAATATATTAACCTCGAACTATATGGCCTTTATAATTTATAGGTCAAGTGGCAGATAAATTGAGAGGAGATATTATAAAGTGTTTTCTTAGCGCTTATGAAAGAAGTCAAGATATCTTGGCATGCCTACAAACCGCAACTTAGATTCTTATTTTAAAACTCAATTTTCTCAACGGCCGTAGAATTAAAATGATCTTCATAGGTGGCAATCCTATCGCCAACCGGGCACCTATCCAATCAAGAGCATTTTTTTAAATAGAAAATTAAGAAAACCAAATTTTCTTTTTGTTGCCTGACCCGGAATTCGAACCCGGGACCTCATGCAAACAACTGAACCGCTAGACCACAGAGGCGATAAATATAAAAATAATACCTATTTTGAAAACGAATACTAAATACTTTTTTATTATGTTAATTATTATCAGAAGAAGGTTGTTATGAAAAAAATAGTTTTACGGAACATTTGTAAATTTTAAAAAAAGTAACGAAATTTAAAAAAAAATACGCATTGTTTGTAGGAGCTGCTAGCACTAAATAAAATAGAAGTAATTAAGTCATGCATAAATAATACTATAATCTAACAACCTTTTGCAACTAGTTCTGCCATTATTTACCACCAATGTCAGAGAATGAAAAAATACAGTAATGACATTTACAGTAGGTACAAGTGTTTCTTCATCTAAAAATATTAATATTTGCAAGCTTTACAAACCACTGACGATGAAAATTGTCAAATATATCAATGTTACAATATAACGATAAAAAATTATGAAAAAATAAGGAATCATTAAATTTATATAAAGATAAGTGACGTTGTGAAATTGTAGAAAAATAACTATAAAGACGGTTATTACTTCTTAAGGAATCACTGGATCTGTTGGGTACTAATATTATAATTTATACAGTAGTTCAGTATGTTAAGACAAACCATCCGAATATTTACAAGATTTCACGAAGTATTTTGGGAGAGTGAAACAAAACTACAAAAAACTTTCTTCAATTTAAATAATAATATCATCTAATTACACGAAAATTTGATGTTCTGTCATCAAATCCAGACCTGGTAATAATATAGTACGCTCTTTAAAAAATTAAGTATTCACAGAAACGAAACAATCTAATAGTAGACATCTAACATGTCATCTTTTAAAAGTTGTTTAGAAAGATGGGAATGACGCTGCTTACAACGACTACTAAAATATAAGCTGTAGTAGCTGAATACTTTTTCGTTGTTTTTAGGCAAATGTGTCTATTGCTTACCTGAAGGTAAGTAGAACATCCCCAACACAGTGATTATTGCAGACAAATTACTAACCTTTCAAGGACGAGCTCCCTGTGTGTCTGAGTTTTGCCTTTTCAATTTTTTTTTAAATTTTTATTTTTCTTTTAAAATTAACAACTAAAACACAACAGCAAATCTATTAAATTATATTCATTTTTAACAATAATTGGATCCTAGTTGTAGAAGTATCCTTGCTTTCAGTTACGTCATTTAATTTTCTATTGATAACGATAATCAAGTTTTCTGTCTTTTAATTAGTCTATTAAAAATAAAGTTTGAAAGAGGAAAAAATACTTGAAAATATTAAATGTATCGGATTGAAATTCATGTAGATATGTTTAAAGTAAAAATAGGTGACACTTTCAAGGAAGATTCCTTACAAATGCTGGCGCAGTTTATTCCACTTTCAAACTTAAAAAGTTTCCACCTGCCTGCATGAGTACAGGATATAATTTCAAAACTGAAACCTAGCGCTTTCAATTTTCTGAAAACTTTCACATATGAAATACATGTAGAAGCTAGTCACGTTCTTAAAAGGATAGTTTAGTTCTAGATTGTTTTGTTAAAATATAGCAGACAAGCACAGTAAAACAGAAACTCTAGCGCGCGCG
>NJDC01005776.1:55798-66730 GCA_002245475.1 Calephelis virginiensis | reverse complement strand
TGTGTGTGTGTGTTTGTGTGTGTGTGTGTGTGTGTTTATATAAAATTATGAAAGGCATTTTTAGAAACTTTTCTGTTTTTAGACGAAAAAATATTACCTATTTATTGTTCGAATTTTATTAGTTTTACAATTTGAGATACCAAAACAAGAAGATAATTTATTTACCTTCTTATCTCTTACTTATCTATATCCCCCTCGGGATGGGTAGAGAGTATCGAGTGCCAAATGTCAAGAACCTTGGAGACCTGACTAGCTACCTTTGCGTTCACTACTCTGTTTATACAAACACATCGGTTTCAGATACTATTTACAACACCCTCAGATAAAACCCGAACTGTTCCTGGAATGCCAATCTAGGTCTTTCCGGGATCCATCCACATTCGCATTGTACATATGTTTTGTCAATATTTCATCGGTCAATCTTTTCACATGACTGAACCAATTGATGCCCTTTCTCATCTTTTACACCAATACTGTCTGTCAATCCCACTTTTTTTTGGTTCTTATTTATTGTTCTCATACTGCATTTAGCGAGATGCAGATTGACAGACACTGCAGATTTTCTGTAGCGCTCTCATTTCTACTGCATTTATTCCATTTTCATGCTTTTCCTGACATACCTTACTCTCGCTTTCATAAAGTGAAAGGAAGAGAGCGGAATTACTCAAAGCCAGCCTATCACGATGGCTCAAAATCTCACCTTGTAATAGCTTACCCAGAACTCCATTTACGTTATTCCCTGCACACACTCTTCCTCCTCAATCCACCGTGTACCTTCCGCACCTGCTCAAGTCAGTGCCAAGATATACGCATTTTCATTTACTGATTCCAACACTGCATGGTCGACCATAAATCTCACATCTTTTACTTTCAAACACTATAGCTTTGTTGATGATACGTGACAGCCGACGCATACACTGGTGTTACTGGTGTGTCAATATCGGTAAGAATCTCATGCAGCGTTTGCAAGTATAATGGCTATTTTACCCTCTAACAAGGTTTTTTTCCAATAGAGTTATCATTTCTTTCGATATTTTATGATTGATTACTCATTAATAGTATGACAGTGTGGAAGTGAAATTTAATTTAATATGTTAATTGTAATTATTTGATTAAATTCATTAGACTGCTTTAACGTATCAGAAATGTTATAATGGTGCTTATTCGATTATATTTGTTGTGAAAAAAAAACTTACAAGTCTATGTACATTTTTTAAGTACTATGAATAAAGTCACATCTTATTTTTAGACCGTAACATGATAGTACTAATCTCTCATTACTATATCATAATATATTAACCTAATTTCTGTATTGCCACCAGCCGGCAATGGAATAATCACGTCTTGACACCATAGTTTTGACGAGTATTCAAAGAGTGTTCTACAAACTGAATGTATAAATTTAAAAATATTAATAATAGTACTTAAATGTAATGAACTGGAATACCACGTATTTCAGAGTATAAAATTAAGTCCAATACAAACTGTACAGTACCAAAAATATAATGAGAATTATGACAAATGGGCGAGTAAGATGCATGAGAACAGTAGTCACCGCCTCCACTTTTAAAAATATTCCCTTCAAATCTCCTTGAAATACAAAGTTAAGCAAAATTGTTCAAAAGTTTCACTATTCTCCAAAAGTAGTTCTAGACATCCAAGTATTAGATAGCGTCAGTGAAAAGGTGAAGAAAATAGTCTAGCTTTGTTTTTATCAGGTATAATATATTGAGATTTGTTAGATTGGTTGTAAGACAAGTCTGTTTATACACATACATACATATCTTCACGCCAAGTCCCTTACGGGGTAGGCAGAGAGTATCAAGTGCCAGACCTCACGATCCTGACAAACCTGTCTTGCTTCCTTCACATTCATAACCCTTTTCATACAAACACGCCGGTTTCGGAGACTCTTGACACCACCCTCGGATAATATCCGATTGATCTGATCATGAAATGTCAACCTTGGACATCCATCCACATTCGCATTGTATATCTGCTTTGTCAATCTTTCATCTGTCATTCTTTCCACAGGACCGAACCAGCGGAGCATGCCCTTTCGCATTTTAACACCAACACTTTCTTTCAATCCCACTCTTTCTCGGATCTCACTGTTACGAATGCGGTCAGCGAGCGTTACACCACAGATTTTCCGTAGTGCTCTCATTTCGACCGCATTTATCCTACTTTCATGCTCTTTCTGACATACCCAACTCTCACTTCCATACAGTAACGTTGGAATAAGCACAGAATTATGCAAAGCGAGTTTAGCTTTTTGACTCAAAACCTCGCTTTGGAATAGCTTACCCAACGCTCCATTCACACTATTCCCTGCACTCACTCTCCTCTCTACATCCGCGGTGTACCTTCCTTCCCTGCTAAAAGCACAACCAAGATATACAATTTCATTCACTTGTTCCAGCACTACATCATCAACCAAAACTCTTACATCCGTTCTGGCTACGTCTCTTTCAAACACCATTATTCAAGTCTGTTTATGTTTCTAGGTATCAAGATATTTAAGTTATAGCACTTTAGGGATGCTTGGAATAAACGTTCGATTAAAAAAAAGAAAAAATATCTTCAAGTCCATATCCCCTAAGCGAAAGACAGAGGCACAACCCCACCCGTGACTAACTGGAGTCACTAAGTCCCAAATTGTCCCACATATCCAATCCCGGGCAATTTATTTTAATAAGAAAATTAAAAATACACATTTTCTATTTTATTAGTTGCCGGACCCGGGGGTCAAACTTGGGACCTATGGAAGTCAAGTCCGACGCCTTATAGTTTGGCCGACATAATATATCGTGGGAACTTGTCATCGAGAGCCAGAACCAACTTGTGTCTAAAATTGACAATCTTTTGTCTGAAATTTCATTTTGGGACCAGCAGAATCTGGTGCAATTTAACCCTAACAAGACACAAGTTTGCGCGTTTTCCGCTAAAGAGACTCCCTTTGTCGCATTTCCTCAATTTGAGAGCATTTTCCTTACTGTCACAGCCTGCATTGATATACTCGGCGTTGACATTTCGAGTAATGTTCAATTTCACGGTCATCTGGAGGAGAAGGCTAAAATAGCCTCTAAAAACTTGGTGTGCTCAGTAAAGCGAGACAGTATTTCAAGCCGACCCATCGCTTACAACTTTATAAAGCGCAAATTCGGCCTCATATGGAGTACTGTTCTCAACTCTGGGCAGGGGCTCCACAGTACTAGCTCCTCCCGTTTGACTGAATTCAACGTAGAGCAATTCGAATTGTCAATGACCAGGCAATTACCAATCGGCTTGATTCTTTGGCGTTGCGTAGAAATGTTGGATCACTCAGTGTTTTCTACCGCATCTATCATGGAGAATGCTCTGAGGAATGAATTTTAGTTGTTTGGTTTAATTCCAGCCGCTGATTTCCACCTTCGGACATCGCGTCAGAGCTTAAGGTATCATGCCCATCATCTTGATGCGTGGCGATTTACAACTGTACGATTCCGAAGACATTTTTTACCCCGAATAACACCTTTGTGGAATCAGTTACCGAGGGCGGTATTCCCAAACAATTATGACTTAGGAACCTTCAAGAAAAAAGCGTACTCATTCCTCAAAGGTCGGCAACGCATCTGTGATACTCCTGGTGTTGCGGATGTCCTTGGGCGGAAATGATCACTTTCCATCAGGTGACCACTTGCTCGTTTGCCTCCTCTTCTATAAAAAAAAGAAAGGTCGGGCTAGTGGTTAGAGTATTCGCCTGTAAAAGACTGAAGTGTGCAGGTTCCAATCCCGGCTAAATTGTTTTTTTTTTGTTCTTTAACATTTATTGAAAAGGGTATCATCAAAATAAAATATTTATAGCTTACAAACTCTAAGACATAAATAGCAATACATTTACCTTAAAACTTACATTCCCAAAGTTCTAATACTGTGTGACTCTTATAATAGCTCGTTTTGGGTCGTGCTTAAGGTTCTTAATTATAACCTTCACTTTCTAAATTATAATATTCAAAATCACCTAATTTTTTATTGAATTTTACAAACTCAAATGTCCACAAATACTCAAGTATCACAAACAAAACTCATCCTTCCGTCCGTCCGACGACATTCAACTATCTTCACGCCGGTACTAACAACGATTTGTGAAAGTGCCCACCATTAAGTATATTTTGGAGTTTTAGCGCCATCGTGAATGATGGTGGTCGTAATTTTTTTATTATTATAGAATTTCGTGTTCATATTGAGTGAAGTGGGTTAATTTAGGTCGGAATCAGATTAACTTTGTTTAAATGAAATAGTCATGAAGAACTTAGTGTACCTATCGTCTATTTCCTCGCTGCCGTCAAATCTCACTAGAATAGCTTGAGTAACGAAGCCACCGCTTTACTCAAGACCCTACCTGACATTATTTTGTACATAATGAGTAATGACTGTTTATTGTATAAGAGTTAAGTAACTTGATATTGGCAAAGTAGTCGTGAAAAATGATCGAAAGCCATATTAATAAAAGAAGAAGAAGTATATTTTGTTTTTTTCTGAGAAAAGAGTGTAATCGAAACACGATATTTGTAACTTAATTTGATTATAAAGAAAATACGATAACAAAGAAGTTTCAATACTTACATTTTCAGGTTTTAACCATTAACTTGATTATTGATTGGTGACCATTTTAATTCAAAACTACCTGACTATACTGAAATCAAATATTTATGAATTTCTTGTGGTTAAATGTTTCAAAACATGATGTAATTCTCTACTGCAATAGTTTAGGAAATTTGTAAGTATTTAATTTAATTGAATGATATATTTGTTTCAAATATTTGTTGTAGGATAGCGAACGAGTAGGTATTAACAGTTTGGAAAACTTCAAACTATTACAATTTTTAAAAACAGTTACATATTATAATATATCATATATTATATGATATAAACTTGTTTGAATTCAAAGAATAGGCTTAAAACCTTATAAAAACACGCCTTATCTGATAACATTATTTTAATACTGTGTTTTTAAAGGCCTATAAAATATTCGTCACATTTTATCATTTCGATTCCCCTGAATTTTAATCTTCTCTAATGCAATAAATTCTTTATTCCCTGCATTTGAGAGCGTGTTACATTGTAGACACGCTTTGAGAATCGCTTTACCAAACGGATTATCTGACCGTCTTTTAGCTTTGAGATATTGTACTTAACTGGGACTTTAATCTTACAAGTTGAGTAAATTTTTGATAAAATCTGTGATTGCTTACAGGCAAGTTAAATTATGGAACAACAATCTATGAAACTTTGCTTAATATTGATCCTAAAACATGAAAAACAGTTTTTTTTATCGTAATGGAAGGCAAACCTGAAATTTCCTGATGATAAGAAATTCATGTCGCCTAGAGATACCAAAGGTGGTAATGGTACGTTGCCAACCTGAGGCCGGGATTTTAGGCCTTGATCAAAAGTAAGTTTATCGGCTACCTTACCCTCCAAACCGGAACACGTCAACGGAAAGCATTGGACGTTATGGTGGCAGGAATAGGCAAGACGGTGGTACCAATCCGGGCGAGTCGCTGCGAAACTCTACAACCTAGTAGGATGCCTATGTTCACCGTTTACGAGCTGCCTGGTAGGAAGGCAGATGGTCTATTCTGCAAAGGAGCCCGGACCAACAAGGGAGAAGGTGTAACGCCTAACACCAATTGAAGTAAATTACTCTAAAAGCAGTTGTTTGTGTTCAACGATATCAATACTAACAAAATGGATTAAGATATATAAGCCTCTTAAAACTAACTCAATTATAATTAGTTTCGCACTTAAAAACAGAAAAATGGAGCCGCTTAAACTTGTACACCAAACTATATTGGTCCGGGTCTTTTATTTATTTATTTTACACTTTATTCACGTAATAGAGATCGACAGCGAGAAAACACAAATATGAAAACTGTACAAAGGCGAACTCAGTATCTCTAGCAAGAGATATCTTACAGCTAACCTAAGATAGAGAAAAACAATGCAAAATAAAAGTGATATGTAGACAGTGTACAAGCTTAAATTTAGAGAGATAAAAAAACCTTTTGTGTAGAAATGCTTATGATTAGTTTATATGGGTCATTACGAACAAAACTCTTATTGGTAGGAGAGTACTGTGCAGTTGCACGGATTATACATGCCTTTATAATAACAAGGTGATATTCTGGTCCATAGAGAAGGGCAGCTGGTAAACTTGCACAATAGGCGTAAGACCACAGTTATGAGACAGCGACATACTTATAACATCTACGAGGTCTATAGGCCACAACTATATCTAAAAATAAGAAATAGTTGATTTATTTGATATAAACATCCTCTGCCATTGACACAATCTATATGTGTAACAAATCGGTAACAAAACTAAAGCTATATCAGATTTTTAAACAATGGTTGCTACTTATTGTACATATGATACATAATCCTAAAAAAAATATTTTATTCGTTCATTTGTCTGTTCACTTTTCAAGCAAAAACTGCTACACCGATTTTCACCGAATTTTGTAGTAGTAGTAGTAGCAGCTGTAGATTATGGCCCAGGTCAACATCTAGGATACCTTATATTCCCAAAAACCTTTCCATCATTATCTACGAAAAAGCCACTTCAACGTGTTTCCGATGTATCTGCTTTCAAACAGATTTCAGAAAATATTTTGTATAAAACTAAATTCCAGCTAAACCCAATTATACGGATGTAGGTCTGTGTCCAACTAACGATTGAAACATCCATTTTTTATTCACTCCAAACTAAATACTGCATGCAAATATTAGTTTTATCTGCCCTCAGTATGAACAGAATAAATATAAATGATTTTTTTACATGAGTTTAGGAGAATACTGATTCGTATTGACAAACATTAGGAGCTTCAGAGAAAAAAAAGATAAGATTCAATAAAAACGACTTTTGTGACCAAATAGATAAATAAATTTGATCGTATGAGTAACGTCAATTTGCTCTTAATATCTTGCTATCTAAATCCTTAACGTTTTCTGTCTATTTCTAATGACAGACAGACGGATTTCCTGATGGTGAGAAATTCACGCCACCTAGAGACACCAAAGGTTGTAACTGTGTGTTGCCAACCTGAAGCTGGGATGTTAGGCCTCCAGCAAAAGTAAGTTTACCGGCTACCTTACCCTCCGAACCGGAACACGTCAACGGCAAGCGCTGACGTTATAGCGGCAGGAATAGTTAAAGCGGTGGTACCAATCCAGACGGACTTCTGGGTTGAATAATAAAATAGGAATTTATCAATAAACATACTTTTTTGTAAACAAAAAAATATCAATATTAGACAACGTCACTATTGTACTGTTTTATTAATTATCGAAAGACACTCATTGTTTTAAGGATTCACAACGACGGTGGTTCCATTGTTCAGAGTGATGTTTACAAACAATCTTAAAATGAAGAACACAAACAAATTAAGTATGGAACTACATTTTTCTCAAGTTCAACAGTGCACTGTTATTTAAAAAAAAAACATGTTTTTTCATCCGTGTCTTTATAATTTGTTCAAGTGTAAATAATTAATTCAACTGTTCAATAAATTTGTTGTTTCTTTCTATTACTATTATCAATTAAATTCTCTGCTTCAAGCAACACACTATTTTTATACACTTAAAAATTTACGAAGCTGTAATAAAAATTGAACAAAAGTACTGAGCAACTGAAAAGCAAAATGTAAACTCGTGAGCAAGCAAATACAAAGTATTCAATTTGTGACATTATTTTTATTCAAAATGAACTATTTTTTCGTTGACCTAAACTTTGTAGGAAATTAGAGTTTCAGTGCCCCTAAAAAATAATTTTGGAACTTTGAAAAATATAGCAAAATTATAGATACGCGTCGATACCGGCTTTCGACGCATTTAATTGTTTGCATTTTGAAAGACAAAACTTTTAGAGTTAGTTTTAAAAAAACCAGACTGGTTTGAAAGTCGTTATTCAAGCTAAGTACCTACAATAATCGGTACTAGTGGCAAGTAAAGGGATTCCGAAGGAGCACGTATGGATTTGAAAAGTTTACAGAATATCTTTATATTCCCATCATCAGAATAGGAAGTACGCATGACATAATGGTATCAGTACTAACAATTACTGGACTTGTCTGAGTGACTAGCACGGTGCATTGTAAGAACTCGCTCTTTAAAGTTGATTAGTCTTGGACCTAAGTTGACACTATATCCAGTTAAACAGGATCTATATTATCACTACATAGTATAAAACAAAGTCGCTTCTTCTGTCCCTATGTCCTTTTGTATGCGTAAATATTTAAAACTACATAACGGATAATGATGCGGTTTTTTAATAGATAAAGTGATTAAAGAGAAATGTTTATATGTATACTTCATAACCATGCAAAGCCGGAGCGGCCGCTAGTAACATATAACATATGCAAAATAACATTTTTCAAGTGGATCAAGGAGTTTAAATTATAGCAGAAAAAAATTAAAACAATAGTGAAAGCTTTTACAATCGGTTGTAGGTAAAAGTAAACTAGATTTTAATATAATCTGCTTTGTATTTTATGTCAACCTAAATAGAACATCTTTCTTTTGACCTTTCATACAAAGGCCGATGATTAAAAGAGATAGAACACAAGATAAAGGCCGGCTGTGTACATTGTGCTCATAAACATGCAACACTTTACTTTGATTTAAGATTTCAGTATTTTACTCTAGCTTTAGCGAACAAAATCACCTACAAGGTAGGTTGATTTTTAGTTACTTTCTCTTTAGTTGTCAATCGAGAGCTTTTGTCACCGAACTTTGAAGACGAGTACAATGCCCAACCCAAGAATTGATTATTTATTTGAGTGGGACCACCTTTTCTTTTTAACGAAAGGAAATCTTCATGGATACCCGCCGCTTTCAGCGGAAGTGGCTGGTTATGCCGGACTCATACCGACTAAAACCATCTGGTAATCATCCCCTGAGCGTATCGGGTGACTGCGGGATCTCCGAGGAATGCATCGCTGTATCTCTTATCGCAGGCTCCTCCGCTCAGAAGACTCAATCTTCTGATACCAGCACTTTAACGACAGCAGCATGAGCTCACAACATGCTATACTGCCTCATGTCCCGGGCTGATTTTTAAGCCAACTGACATCACGATCAATGGGACCACCTACCATGCCAGCACAAGTTACTGTCCTACGAAAGACCAAACTTCGGCTTATTGTGCATTCTGGTTACTGGGGAAAGGAGACGACGTGTTGAGCCACGGCGGCATTTGGTGGTAGTCGTAGTATGTCTTTAAAACTAAAATTGTATCGAAATAGGCACCAGCAGCTTTGGCGTAAAGCGACAGCAGCAGAAACAGACAATTAAACATACAAAATTAACAAAAATCTAAAGCGTCTTTTTTTATACCATAGACTTGTTATCCAAAATTTTATAACAAACATTTCTTTAACACTTCATGTATCGGCATATTATCATGCACATAAAAATGTAGCTTCATACCTATAATATATCACCGGTTGGCTATAGGTTTGCCACCTGTCGCGTTGTGGGACTTAGTGTCTTCGGCTAGCCGTGGGCTGTTGCTGTTGGGCGGTTGTTCCTCTGCCAAAAATTTCGGGGATATAGGCATGAAGATACTTCAACATATTATGTATTACGTTTATCTTGGCATGTATGAAAGCGTATATCCTAGGCAACGATATTTTCATAAGAAAATTGAAAAAAAAAACACATTTTTTTGTTTCCCGACTGATCTTATAAACTTTAGTCCAATACCGGAGTGCTAGACCACAGAGGTGACTTATTTTGTTAAAATCGAAACTATGTAGTGTGAACTTTCTACAATACACGGTTTATTACGCTGCCCTAAGAAATTTATTAACTTACAGAAACCCTGTTAGTTTTAACAAATATCAAGCAATAATATTTTACGACTCTCATTACTTTAGATGGATTTTCGTCGCCAGAAGCGATGCGGTACAAATGATAAACAGCTTTAAAAACGAGCGCAACATTGCAGGGTTTCGTACAATAAAAGTCTTTCGCTTATGTTTCAAATATATTTATTTCCTTATCCTGCTCTAAGTTTACATTATTACCTTTTCGTAAGCGTAAAGAATACAGTTGTATACTCAAATCAATTTCATTGCACTCAACTTGTTAATTTCAAACATTTTCCTACCTTACAAAATATCAATGTTTAAGGCAAGACCTTACAACTAAAACTGGTCTTTCTTTAATCTGAAATTATTTTTAATGTTTACGAAAATTCGTAAGACGGAGGAACAGTAAAACCGCTGTATGTTGTCGTCGGATTCGTTGGTAGGTTGATGATTTGCGTTTGATAGGTGCAAGCACCTCGCACAATGCGCGATTTATGAAAAAAAAAGTATCTTCACGTCCATATCCCCGGAAAGGTAGGCAGAGGTACAACCAAGGCACCCACGACTAGCCGGAAGACACTAAGTCCCACAATGTGATAGGTGGCAAGCCTATCGCCAACCGGGCACATTTCCAATCCCGACCAACATTTTTTTTATTAGAAAATTGGAAAAATCCTATTTCTTTATGTTGGCCGACCCGGGATTCGAACCCGGGATTTATGAATTGTGTAAAAAGGATGTTCTCGAACAAAACAATTAATCAAATGAAAAGGTATTAAATTTTACCACATAAACGATACTACTTTTGTTCTGATGATAATTAAAGCAATTCTTACAAAAGATATTATTAATGAAAATATCAAAAAATGCACATTAACATTAAGGTTTTCTATACATATATACATATCTTCACGCCAAGTCCCTTACGGGGTAGGCAGAGAGTATCGAGTGCCAGACCTCACGATCCAGACAAACCTGTCTTGCTTCCTTCACATTCATAACCCTTCTCATACAAACACGCCGGTTTCGGAGACTCTTGACACCACCCTCGGATAATATCCGATTGATCTGATCGTGA
>NJDC01005776.1:23052-37036 GCA_002245475.1 Calephelis virginiensis | reverse complement strand
ATAGAGAGTTACTTGAGTTCACACAAAGAATACTTTTTATCTCGAAAAAATGTTTCTGTGACCACTTACCACGCGGACAACGACGCGGTCTACAGCTAGTAGGTTTATAAATATTAATATATCGGTTTGTTCAAAACTATCATGAAACAATGAAATAGAATTATATAGACGCGTTACAAGAATCTGTATATGGATCTACGTAATAAAAGCTATTTTGAATTTGAATTTGACCTCCACCCACGGACATTTGTAACACCAGGAGTATCACAGATGCGTTGCCGACCTTTAAGGAATGAGTACGCTCTTTTCTTGAAGGTTCCTAAGTCATAATCGTTTGGGAATACCGCCCACGGTAACTGATTCCACAAAGGTTATACGGGGTAAAAATGTCTTCGGAATCGCACAGTTGTAGACCGCCTCGCATCGAGATGATGGGCATGATACCTCAAGCTCTGACGCGATGTCCGAAGGTGGAAATTAGCGGCTGGAATTAAACCAAACAACTCCTCAGAGCATTCCCCATGATAGATGCGGTAGAAAACACTGAGTGACCCAACATCTCTACGCAACGCTAAAGAATCAAGCCGATTGGTAATTGCTCGAAATGTCAACGCCGAGTATACCAATGCAGGCTGTGGCAGAAAGGGAAACGCTCTCAAGTCGAGGAGATGCGACAAAGGGAGTCTTTTAAGCGGTAAACGCGCAAACTTGTCTTGTCAGGGTTAAATTCCACCAGATTTTTCTGGCCCCAAAACGAAATTTCAGACAAAAGATTGTCAATTTTAGACACAAGTTGGTTTCGGCTCTCGATGACATACACATATTTAGGTTAGTTTTCAAGTTACATCTTTTGAGTTATTTCATATTTCTAACTAGAAATATAAAATAACTCAAAAGATGTAACTCAAAAATAGGTAAATTATGGAACTCCATAATTTACCTATTTTTTCTACGTTACTTATATGTTTTAATGCATAGTTGTAATTCACAAAATGTTTTTTAATTACATACTTTCCATGTAGTAGAGTAATTAAAAATAGCATATTTAAAAAAAATATATAATTTTTATTTTACCAATTTTAATATTGCTAGTTTCTTATGTTATTTTTTTAAATAATAGTATTTATACTGTTATTTCAATAATATAACATTCAGATACTTTTACATAACATTTAATTTTATAGTACCAGTTACTGTATTTTTTTTTAGTATTTATCAATATCATTTTAATCCTGTTACATCTAGATACTTTTATATCACTTTTAAATCTAAAGTACTCGTATTTAGTTTCATTGTAAAGAAAAAGTGCGTTTATAAATATAATTAGGTGATTATAAATATTATTTTTGTAAAAGAGTTAAGCGAACAAGCAGACGTGTTTCCTGATAGTCAGAAGCCTATAGACACCTTAGATAATATTGGTCGTCTATGACTTGTGAACGGGAAGGCCAATTTTGCAAATCTGCTGGCTACCCTACAGGCTGCAATATGACAGAGGCATTATGGCGGCAAGAAATTAAAAAGGCTGTTGATCCCTATTCAGGCAAGTTGCTCCATAGCACTTTACCGCCAGTGATTTTGTTGACTATATTTTAACATTTGCTTGCCTCTTACTTACTACCTGTCAATAAAGCAGATGGTCTACTGTTTTTAATTTTTTTTATTTATATAATGACTACTAACAATTTTGAAAGCTGTTTTCAGTAGAAAAAACAGGAAAGAAACATTACTGTTGCAGTTTTAGTGATGCTTAATAAAATATGCAGTATAAAACCTTATTTAAAGTTGAATAAGAAAACGAAAAATGTTATGCAAATCTAGTTCAAACATGGAATAATTTAATAATTGAACGGTTACAAATCATTTTCATTCTGGTTTGAAGCTGTTTTCAAACTTTCTTGTCGACATAATTTAGTTAACTTTAGAGTACGATTGTTTCCTTAAAATATTCTAACACGATTTTTAAACTTAGATTACGATACTAAAAGTTTAAATTACTGTCAAACTCAGGTACATTCTTTTAAGTTTCGTTCTACTTTGCACCTAATACATGACTCAAGCGCAGTAAGGGATAGCGCACTTTCGGACGGTGCGGAGCGTGCCGGGTGAGGGCGCATTGCATTGTAAAGCATACTCAGGCAGGCTAGGCCGCATCGCATTGACGATTTTTACTACCCAGTACCAAAGAGTAGAGTAGAAAAGAAGACTGGCAACTCTTATGTCGTCTGCAGCAAATGACGCCTTTCGTAGTTGTTGCACAAAAATTTAACTTTTAAATCGTCATTTTCTTTCTTCACATAAATATCGTTTTTACTCTACTCTTCGGGAACTATAGGCCCCATCGGGAAATGCAGGCCGGGTCGTGCGCTTCTGCTTCGATGCCGCCACGCGTAGTGCATTGCTTCATACAAAATGTTTGAAATTGATTTAGGCAGATTATTTCGCTGCAATGCTCCCCGTCTCGGCCAGTCCAAATTTGAATCCAAGTGCCGGTAAGTGAGATTCGTTACAAAAAATGTCCTATTGCTCCTTTTTTCAACATGTAAAAAGCTCTCATGGATACCTGCCACTTTCGGAGGAAGCAGCGGGTTCTGACAGGCTCCTACAGACTAAAACCACACGGCGTCCTCCCCTTCGCCAGGAAGGCTGGGGGGACGCCTTAGCACACTTGTTCCTACGCAAAGCGTCAGAAGCGGTGCACGGAGACACATCACTTTGGGGTTCACAGGCACCCCCGTACTTACCGCAACAAGGCTTGGACCCTGGGGGGGGGGGTCCCATTGCTCCTGGTCCATGTTAAGTCAACCCTACACCATTCATTCCAATGAAAGCGATTCTGGTAACGTATAGGACGGACTCTTAAACTCGGTTTCGCATAGTTTGGCGGTTAACAATAACATAACTTGCATTTTGTAGCCTCAAACCTATCTTTCGGGCCGTTAACATCAGCTAACGTCTAGGTGTCCGTTGCAAGTAACGGTCTTGCAATTAGAATACGAATGTACGTTTTTTTTAAATGGAAAAAAACGACGGGTTGCACTCCGGGAGTATCAGTAGAAGTGAAAACTTGATTATTAACGTTGTGCATTTTTGATGTTTTGGAATGGTTATAGAATATTTTTTGCACGAATTGCTTTAATTATCAGTATGAAAGTACTCTCATATATATGGTAGAATAACAAAATTCATTTACTGCGCTATCATACACAAACAACCAACACGAACATTCGCGCAAGCACCCTGCGCCGTCTTACGAATTTTCGATCAGAGCACGTGTCCTGACGCAAGTTTAGAAGTTTATACCCATTCCATAAAAAGTGCGCAACTCCGCTAAAGAAATTTTCACTTCAATAATTTTTGAAATCCGTTCAGAAATAACTAAAAAATCGATAAGCATACATAAAAATATATAGGCGTCGAAAGCATAACCTCCTCCATTGTTTGAAGTTGCTGTAAAAGTTCATGAAAATAATTTACTAGTAAAAGAAGCTGTTTATCATCCTAAACAAAAGAAGCCTAAAAATTACAACCTTGGAAAGAACCTTTCATTTTCATAACTTAGAACAATAATAATAAAAGACGATTGCAATAAAACAAGACATAAAGAAAGAAACATTTAAAATAATTATAGCTTATAAAAACAAAAACGGATTAAGCATTTGTGAAGAACGAAAATGATATCCTGCATCAGACCCATGAAATGTTCAAACTTTATGATTTTTGAAATCTCTTGAAAGTTTCAAATTCATTTGCATAAATGCTGTGAATGTAAAAGTTTCTTCAAACTAATGATTTCTTATTATTGTTGATAACGTTTTAGAATTTGTTATTTTTCTATTACATATGTGATTAACCGTCTAATTAACAAACATATGAGTCATATAAAAGCAATCGCAGCAACATCCAGTATGGGGTGGAACTGGATGTTGCTACCTTTGCTTTTATATGACTCATATATCAAAGTAAAAGTAAAATTTATTTGATATTAATAGGGTTTTAGTCCGAACTAATAGATTATAAATAATACCAAGCTAAGACTTGGTGTCGTTTAGTCCATGTTTATTAATAAAAAGGTTTTAACTACCATTCCGTCAAAGGTTATTACTGGCCTTGTAAAATAGGTGAATTCCTAAAGTAACAATGTTTTGGTAAAACATAGTATTGAATTATGAGTTACATGCCAAATATCTCGCGATTAAGTAATTGAATAAGAACTCTTAAACGATGAAAACCTGATTAAAATTAGTTAACCGTTGTTTTCCGTTATATAATGCTTTGTGACAAAAAATAAGTATTTGTTCTGTTATTTTATTATACACTAGGCGACCCGGTGAACTTCGTTTGCTTAACACTACATATTCTCTGCCTGCTGTACACCCTGTCTTGTTTGTCTTGGCGTGAAGATATCCATGTCTATGTAAGACGACTTGTATATTCGATTTCTTCTCAACGCTTTGGATTTCTAGTGTTAACTAAGTGCTAAATTACAAAACGTATGACTTGGAAAATAATTGAGACAATATGTAATGCGCATACTACAAACCTAAACTCAAATTGATTAAGTTGTTTCTGTGGTCTAGCGGTCCAAGTGTTGACTTAACTTCATGAGGTCCCGGGAAAAATGTGGTTTTTCCAATTTCCTAATAAAAAAAGTTGCTCGGGATTGGATATGCGCCCGGTTGGTTGCCCGGCTTGCCACCTATGACATTGTGGGACTTAGTGTCTTCGGCTATTCGTGGGTGGCCTGGTTGTGCCTCTACAACCTCTTCAGGCGTGATGATATTTTTTTCTAAATCATACTTTGTGTTGATAGATAATAACCCAATACTTTGTGTTGATAGATAATAACCCAATTAACATTTTGACTTTTCCTCCTCTCCTACAGGAACCTTTTTAGTAAGCGGAAGTAGCGTGTAACCTTCCTCGTTATATAAAATACCTACCAGACACATTTCATTATGATTGGTTGAGAAGATTCGTCATGCAACAGCCAGACAGACAGGAAGACAGACAGAACTGCGAAAATTTAACTTAATTTTTAGTCTGTAACTTTTTCATAAGTATCTTAAATATCTAGATCACTTTGTTGCTGCGGGATAGAAAACACGACTAACTACACTGACCAATCGCGAGGCTCGGGTTCTATTCCCAACGGAGGCAGGCATTTGTATGATGAACATTTAGATGTCTGCATTGCGTGGAGTTTTTTTATTCTTTTATTCTGGTATATATTATAGTATTTCTATGTATTAGAATCTTTGACTCCCATAACACAAACATATTCTTTGTTTACTTTAGGGTTAGATTCAATTTGTGTAACTTGTCCGAGGAATTTCATATATAATTATCTTCAGTGTTGTACATTTGTTCTCCTACAGTTTCGTACTAAGTATAGATTTCACTTTAAATTAAGAACTACTTATTAATAAAAATAACCAAGAAAAAACGACTATATGAGATTACAATAAGTACGAGTACATAGGTATAATATAATACAAAATATGTAGTTACATACAATATATGGTTTCACTATGTTACAAATTGCCCAGGTAGGGATGCACTGGTCTAGCTTTTCCTGGTGCCATAACGTCTGACATGTTCCTGTCTGGAGAGTAGTGTAGCCGGTAGATTTGCAGGATAGGCCTAACATCCCGGCTACAAGACAGCGACGCACCTGTAACATCTATGTTGTCTATGTTGTATGAGACCTGTCACATAAGAAAACATAAAAATAATTATAAATTAAAAATAAAATAATATAAACTCAAACTAAAACAACTTCTTCGGGTACTTAAGAAACCATACATACCTGTATTTCCATCAATTCCCTATAGATTATTAAAGAGATTTTCTCAAGAGTTTTATCTCTCGTAATGTTATAGCCCTGAGAACAATTTATTGGGGACGCACCTGACGCCAGGATCTGAGAAACTTGGTTAATAGATACGTGCAAATAATGATCCCTACATACTTTTCTTTGTACGCGTTTTCGTTAAACTAGTTTTGTTGTTTAGATATCTATTGTTTGTTTGAGGATAACAAAATATGTTAGCGGCAAATATTAATAACATTTCTAAGATAAGAGATAGGGCTACTTTACATCAGTTAACAAGCTACCACTGCTATTCTAAACTAGCGGCCCGCCCCGGCGTCGCACGGTTATGAAATATACAATAAACCTTCCCTTTCAGTCATTTTATCTATTAAAAACACCGCAAAAGATTTAAGCATACATAGGGACAGAGGAAGCGACTTTGTTTTATACTATGTAGTGTTGATTAACAAGAATAACTTCGCTCTAAATGGCCTGTCTTTATCTGTAGATAGGTTATTGTTATTGGCCGTAGGGCGTCTATAGCAATCGTTATCAGATAAGAAATAAGCTTTTTGGTTAACTTCACCAATTTTATCTTTAAATTAAATTACATGCCGTTTTTGTTTCCAAATAGTTTTAAACAAGTATTATTTCACAATAATCACTACGCTTAATATTAATGATAAAATGACAACTTACATTCACGGAATCAGTATTATCCGACAAACGTTGCCAAAACCAAAATCAACAGGAATTTAAATTATTCAGTGATACGTTAAAACATTTTCTATATATGTTTTAAAATTATATGAATTGAAATGGGATGGATTTCCTAGAAATACGCGTTGCCTATACGTAATGTGACCATTTTGTTTTCGTGTCAAAGGGAACGCTTATAGGGGTTCCACACGGATTAAAACATTGGTTGCAAAAATTGGTTTGCATCCTCGTGTAACGTAAATTTAATCCAAATTTTGATATAATTAAAAAAAGGTTTCCACCAAGGTCACCTTTGTGGAAGGCGTGATCGGGGCGTGATTACAACCGTCAGGATGAAGCTTAACTTTATTTGGTACTGTTAAGACTACTGTAACGTCAAATACTTGATTATACTGGTCTTAGAAGTTAACAATATGACTTGACGAATGTAATAATAACAGTAACAGATCTTAGGCGTTTTCGGGCGTATACCATAACAGTTTGGAAAATCGTTGGTTTTTAGATAAATAACAGTTAATGTTGGTATTATTAAATTATAACAGGTTTTTTTGTATAGCATAAAAGTGGTATGAAGATTTAAGTTTGTCGGTGATAAGTGGGATGTTTTTGCTCTTAGTGGGGATTGTGGGACAGACCACATGTAAGCTAAACAATCCCGCTCTAATCGGGACATCTGGTCACATTGCCTACATAGGGTCCTTTTTCTTTCTTTTTCCTTTAACTTCGGGCGGAAAAATTAATGCGCGTATGTGTTTGCATCCGTGGCATCATAACTTTTAAACATATACTTGTAGGAAATGACGATGGTCATTGGATATTTTTACTTTAGGACCATAATTAGTAGGGTTAGTGAATGATTAATTACTTAAACAGGTACGTTGTTAACGGAACACAGATCGATTTCTTATGGAGTTATTAAATACAGGAAACTCGAAAGTCGTTTGAATCACAATTTTTGTGTAGATATGTTTAATAAAATGAACTGCACGCTGTGCAAAAATTTTAATTCCTATTTTGATAGGACTATATTTATACAAAAAGTGAAGATTTGCTGTTGTATCAATTGGATCTTGTGTTCTCGGCTGCACCAACATTCACATTAGAATAAATTGAAAATCGAAATCGAATATGTCATTTTAGGTACTCTTCAACACAGTATTAGCGGATTATTAACTATTATATCCAAAACAATTAAACAAATCCGAAGAAAAAAGTAATTGTTTATTATTAAAAAAAGTAAATCAACTAAATATAATTAATTCACTAGCATTGTGCACGAAATCCAATGTGCATGTAATCGAGCTTTAGGAGTAACTCCTGTATCATGTATTCAGGATACGAACATATATAGTTACTCTGGAAGCTCGATTGCGGTTTCTCAGGTTCATCTTTAGATTATGTAAATGTCTGACAATAAAATCTATTGATAGTGAAAATATCGATGATTTAAAATGATACAGATAGAAAGAAAAACAAAATAGTTCAATCACAGAATATAAAAAAATTATAGATAGAGATTAGACTTAAAGTTTAAATACATAAGTGCAAAATTTAAACTATCTCAACTATTTCGAAAAGTAACACTGAGAAATTAAAAAATGGAAATGGAAATAAAAACATCTTTATTTATTTGGAGGTTTCAGTTTTAAGATTATTGTAAGTAGCCTGCCCGGCAAACTTCGTACGTATAAGTTTCTGAGGTTAGCCTACACAAACAGCCAGACAGACCAAAATGAAAAAAACAATGTTTTGGTATATATATGTACCACTCATATGCTTATAGCAAGAAAATAGTTATTACATTGTTATCTTCAAAACAGACGCTCCAATTTTTTAAATCGTGATTCGGTTGATTGAGAGTAACAGAAGGACTCGCATTTATACTATTATTAGCGGCCTTTCAGTTTGTATAGGGAATAATTAAATATTGTGTTTTCTAATTTCCTCTAAGTCGAACTTGATTAAAAGTACCCCATGTCCGTCTCCTGGTTCTAAGTGACCTTTCTATCAATTTTCAGCCAGATTGCTTTAGTCGTTCTTGAGTTACATAAATAGTGTTTAACACGTTTTTTTATAAACATATTTTTTATTTTTTCGAAGAAGTAGGCAGAGGCATAACCAGGGCACCCACGACTAGCCGAAGATACTAAGTCCCACAATGTGATAGGTGGCAAGCCTATCACCAACCGGGCACATATCCAATCCCGAGCAACATTACTTTTAATTAGAAAATTGGAAAAACCAAATTTTTTTTTGTTCCCCAACCCGGAAATCGAACCCCAAACCTCATGAAGTCAAGTCCAACACCTGGAACCACTAGATCACAAAGGCGACAATAACTTTCTTTATAAATGTTGATTAAGTATAGTTTTATATCATAAGTACGGAGGGTCTCTTCAAGGTCGGCGATTTTTCATGATGTCCGGACCTTCCAAAAGGTTTTAACGTTACGCGACTTTTATAATAATGAGATATATGTTATTATTTGTGAAAGATAAAAAGAATCACCACCAACGATTCACAACACACTGTCCTGCATCTGTTGTAGTGTTTTGAGCAATATGCCTTGAAAAAAAAAAACAACAAACGAATAGACTCGTTAACTCAGCGGCAAGATAGATTGCCAAATCTAATCAAATACAAAAGTTGGAGTTCGAATCACTTAGGAGTCATATTTTATAACAAACATTAAAAATAATGTAATATTTGGTTGTAAGGAAGTTTACTCAAATTGAATCTAGCCCCAAAGTTCGTGTATAGTATTTAACAGATTTTTTTGTTAAATGATAAAATAACAAGTCAGCTGTCCTGATGATAAGAGAAATCTTACTATTATTTATTCATTCTATCGATTATTTTTATCATTATCATTATTATTCATCATTCATTATTATTCATTCTATCAATGTTACCGGTGCGTCACAATGATTTTACACCATTGACACATAATTACCCTACCTGCCATCACGGAACACAACGATGACAATGTTGTGGCAGTAGGAATAGATAGATGGTAATACCAATCCAGAGGCACGAATGACGGACTTGTCATTCAAAATCTTGCCTTGCAACCTTTTGTGTGAATAGAAAGTTATACATTGAATGTTCGTAGCGCGAAATGAAAGGAGCTGATTTTCCACTGGCATCCATAACTAAGTTTGTGTCAAAAACACAAGAATTTTCGTTTTGTTTGAGGCAATTAGACAAACTGAAAATCATTTCCCTGGACAGCTATGGTCAGCGAATATAAGGCATAGTTTCTATATAGAAGACGCACGAGCTTTTTTTCAGTCCTCGGAAATGTAACTTGGCTATACTTTGAATGTTTTTTGAGGATAAATTTAACTTCAAGATAAGGGCCGCCCGATCCTTTCTTGTTATAGTTTGCTTAGGTTAGGTTAGGTTAGAAAATGGAAAGGATAAAGGCTAGCTTAGTCTATTCTTGGCATTGTAAGAATGGTACAGTTCTTGCAACTGACATAACGAGCGGGATTTATTTGTGGTAAACACGTATTTATATTACACTAGCGGTCCGGTACGTGCTTCGCTACGTATAATATAACCACATAAATGAAATAACACAACAAAACAAAAAAAAATGTGAACCGTCACGGGACGCTTGGTAGATGTGAAACATCGACATTATTTTGTAAAAGTAATATGCCTCTGTGGTCTAGCGGTTCAGTTGTTGGACTTGACTGCATGAGGTCCCGGGTTCGTATCCCGGGTCTGGCAACAAAAAGAAAATTGGGTTTTTCCAAAGTTTCTAATAAAAAAAAATGCTCGGGATAGGATATGTACCCGGTTGGCGATAGGCTTGCCACCTATCACATTGTGGGACTTAGTATCTTCGGCTAGTCGTGGGTGCCCTGGTTCTGCCTCTGCCTACCTCTTCGGGGATATAGGCGTGAAGACACTTAAGTAATATGCAAAAAATAACAGATTGTGATAGGAACTAAATATGTCATAACGATAAAATAAAATGTTACGATAGGAGAGAATCGCACAGTCGATTGCGCATGTCGACGCGTCGCCACACCGTAAGTACACATTATTGCATACAGACTGTATATATATATTTACATCACGATACCAATCTGACGTCCTTTCACTTGGCATAATTGTAACGTCCACTACTTGCAGTTTTTTTTTAAAAAATGTCAGCGAATATTAGTCTGTAAACATAAGACGAAAATATTGTTCAACTTATATTACTCATCAATTAATATATTATATTGATATACAAATATTCGTATATTGTCAGGCAAACGGAAACCAATACAGACTCCTATCCATATTACTAGTTATCTGAATTCCCGTGATATACAAATGTTTTTCTATCATTCTCCTACCTAATGCGATTCCTTCAAAGTGCGACGTTGCCGCTCTTATGTGTTAATTAATAAGGGACTTACATTTGTATTTTCGATAGATACCTATAGCAATGTTGGTAGGGATAATTATTACCTACTAGAAGATAAGCATAGATTGTTTACTGTTTTTGAATCTATTGAAACAAATTCCCAGAGGGTCTTGGTCCACCAGTGGTAGGTACTAACACCATAAACTAATAACCAATGTTGGTAGGTACGGAATTACCAACATTGGTTATTAGTTTATGTAAGGACATAAAAGAAACAAATATATATTCATTAATCTTTCAATCATTTATTCAATGAGAATAGGTCCACAAACGAACACTACTACAACAACAGGTAGTATCAGGTACGTAGGTAAGTACTTTTTAATTAAATTACTAATGAATATACCTAATGATATATTTTAACATAATTAAAAAATGACACATTTAAATTAAGTCTAGTTTTAGGTATAGTAGGTACACTTATATTTACGAAAAGAGATCGATAATCGTGCAATGCGAAAATTGTTCAACAATATTGCACCCGTATTTACCTACATCTAGTAAATAGGTACTTACTAATAAAAATAATAACAGTTTCAACGTGTGCTATAATTGCACTTTGAATTTAAACATAAAATATTGATGTAACTACCTATATAATATGGACGCCAAATTTCATGCAGATTTAAAAAAAAATCTGATTATCTCTCATCCAGATAATATGTTTGCAAGTAGGTAGGTATGGATAAAAATGTAACATAGGTAATAATATATGGACGCCAGAATAACTAAGTGTAATAGGTATTAAAAATTAAAATAACATTCAGTATGAAGGATTCAGGATATTCTAGCATCAAATAAGTAGGTATCTAGGTATACGATACGATGCGACATCTCTTTCGACGTCATAATACTCACAGAATGTTGGCTACACGAACACTCTACCATACCAGCAATGCCTGGCTATGGTAAATATCGCACTTTTACTAACATCAATAAAAACGGTGGCGTTTTTGCTTACGTAAAAGACAAATGGAATGTAGAGGTTTCAGAACCGAACCTAACTGAAGCAAACTGTTTACAACTATCTCTTGATAGAAATATAACGATCCTGGGCATCTACCGTTCTCCATCCTTCAAAAATGTAGATACATTCGTTGCTAAGATAAGTGAGGTATTAAAAACAGTCAAGTACTCAAAGCATATAGTCGTATTAGGCGATATAAATCTAGATATTCTAAACGATAACTACAGCAGCCTGTGGGCCGATTACCTATCTGTTATGTCAGAAAACGAACTATTGCCACTAATTAATAAACCTACTAGAGGAAAGGCGTGTCTTGATCACATTTTCGTTAAGACAAAAAACATAAAAAGGGGTTTTGTTTGCAAGACTGACATTACAGACCACTATAACTGTATGGGGGCTATATCTCTTTTCCACAAAAATAATAACTGTAGAGTAACCAAATTATCTACAGACTACAAAGCAGCAGCAGCAGAACTTATGCTAAAAGACCGGTCAATAATAAGACAATATACAGATGTTAATGCGGCGACGGAATGTTTTAGTGAAATGGTTTCTTCAGCTATTTTGTCCAACACAAGAGAGGTTGTAATTAATCGTAAGCAATATAATATCAAGCCCTGGATTACACCAGGGCTCATTAGATGTATGAGACAGCGAGACAAACTACACAAACGATCTAAAATAGACCCGACCAACCTAACTAAGCGACTGGAGTATACTCGGTATCGTAATTTTTTCGGTACTCTATTGAGAAACGCACGTAAAACATACGAACAAAAACAACTTAACCTGCACATGAACAACCCTAAAAAATTGTGGAATACGATAGGAGACATATGCGAGACGACTAAAAAACGAATAGTCCCAAGGGAGCTTACAAAAATCGGAAGAGACATTAATGACTCTCTCAATAAATGTAATAGCTATTTCTCATTAGTAGGAAAAAGCCTTTCGGATAAGATTTTATCTCAATTGGGAACTTCGGAATCTAAACTGACAGAAAAGATAAAAGTTAAGGCACCAATGCACAACTCTTTTTATATGAAACCAACTGATACTAAAGAAATAGAGTCCATCATCTTGAAATTGCCGATTGGTAGCGCGCCAGGGTTAGATGGTTGTAATTCCGATTTTATTAAGAACATAAGACATTCTATCGTTGAAAGCCTAGACTACATTTACAATCTAAGTTTAAGTACGGGTATTTTTCCAAACAGCTGGAAAGTAGCAGCGATAATGCCAATTCACAAAGACGGACCAACAAGTAACCCTTGTAACTACAGACCCATAGCTTTACTTAACATTTTATCAAAGGTTTTGGAAAAAATAGTGAACATACGCCTTATTAACTTTATAGAAAAGTACAATATTTTATCTGACAGACAATTTGGTTTTCGACGGGCAAAGTCATCAGAGGACGCCGTCGTCTTACTATCCAACCTTATATGCGCTAATTTAGACGCAAATCGTTACTGTGTCGGAGTATTTTTAGATTTATCTAAGGCTTTTGACACTATTTCTAGAGAAATTCTTCTTAAAAAACTGGAAAGACTCGGTTTTCGTGGCCTAGCGCTCCAATAGATGTCTTCATACCTTAAAGAAAGAAAACAGTGCGTCCGTATAGATCATAACATTAGTGGTCAACTTTCAGTGGATTACGGAGTTCCCCAAGGAAGTATTCTTGCTCCAACTTTGTTTTCCCTGTACATTAATGATTTACTCGATCTCAAAATACCAAATGGGGATCTGCTATGCTATGCAGATGACACTGCCATTTTATTCCACGGAAACAGTTGGATTGAAGCTCTGAAATTTTACTATACATGAGTGGCTAAATCAAAAAAATCAAATATATAACTTTTAGTAAAACAAGTAGATCCATTCCCCCAAACACAACAATAATAGCTCATTCATGTTCCCCAAACAAACCTTGTAATTGTAATATATTACAAAGAGTACAATCTATAAAATATCTCGGGGTCACACTGGACCAGACCTTAACATTCAAATCACATATAGCAACCACATCTAGCCGTGTAAGGAAAACCGCCTACAT
>NJDC01005776.1:0-16313 GCA_002245475.1 Calephelis virginiensis | reverse complement strand
TAATGAAATATTTCTGATGTTTCTATCATTTTTCTGGCATGTCAAGGTTTATGCGATGCGTCATTACGATATTTACACTAAAAGCAAATAATGATTCAATCATTCATTTAGGAAATGACTTGTGCGTTTGAAAATAGCTACATATAAAACAATGTCGCGTTCTCTGTCCCTATGTCTCTTTGTATGCTTCAATCTTTCAAACTAAGCAACGGATTTTGTTGCGGTTTTTTTTAAATAGATAAAGTGTTTAAAGAGCAAGGTTTATTTTATGTGTTTATTTTATATCCATACGACGCCGGGGCGAGCTTCTAGTATATTAATATAAATAAATTTCTAAGGATGTACTTATTATTTTAATTACTATTTATTTAATGGATGATGGTAATTACTTTTTTACTTGATGGTGAAATGTTATTTCCGATTGTTTTGTTTGTTAAGTTCCGAGCTCACCGGCTACTCCAGGGCTTCCCAAACAGTGCCTCGAGACGCCCTGGGGAGTCGTGGAACTGTCCCAGGGGCGTCGCGTGTCAATGCGGGTTGCATTGCAACAGAGTTAGTTATTCAAGTCTATGAACTAGTTACACAAATAATTATGAGCACCGGTGCTATGGCGATAATAATTGTTTAATTAGTTGTTTCATTCTTACATCTATAAACGAATACCAATAATCTAAACTATTGGTTTCCTACCAACGGGGTTGTCGTGTCTCGGCGCCTACAATTCCAAAATATTACCAAGAAACCTATTGCCTATAACTTTGCTGCTGTGCTAAAGTACCTACCTTCTAATCTATATATATAAAAATCAATTGCTGTTCGTTAGTCTCGCTAAAACTCGAAAACGGCTGAACCGATTTGGCTAATTTTGGCTTTGAATTATTTGTTCAAGTCCAGGGAAGGTTTAAAAGATAAGAACAAGGGTAAAAAAAATGCGAGGGAACTAGGAAAATAAAATTTCCCATACAAACTGAACGGGTGGAACGAAGTTCACCGGGAAAGCTAGTTTTCAATAAAATTGATATAGAAAAAAAAACGTTCTTTAACACGATATTCTTTTAGTTTTTAGCCCCCCATAGTAAAAAGGGGTGTCATTAGTTTGGTGTAAATGTGTGTGTCTGCCTGTGGCATCATACTCCCTAAATTGCTGATTATTTATTATTAAGCTGACATGGTCAAGATAGTTCTTACTTTTTAGCTACATAATGTATACCTAAGTTTTGTCAGTTATTGAACGTCTTTAGTTTTATAGTTATTAGTTATTTAAACCATTTGAACTAGAAAAATAACTGACTTTTCTTGTATTTCATTTTGAATTTTTTTTGGATTTGTTTTTGGACTAAACGTAAAATAAATGTTTTCTTGCAAACAAGTCTGAAAATTTCCATACGCCCTACAATATAAATGACAAACATATCGCCAAACAAGGGCATATCGCATCCAAGGAAACGTTGTTTTTATTAGAAAATTTAAAAAATATATTTTTCATGACCCGAGGATGAAACCCGGACCCTCGTGCAGTCAAGTCCGACATCGGACCGCTAAACCACAAAAGCGGTCTCGAGAATAAACAGCTTTGATACGGCTGGTACAAATTTATATTTAAACAATACCTATTTTGGATGCCGTGAGCTTAATATCCTTCACCATGTTCACCATCACCCGTGTTTTCCGGGCCCCTTTGCAGAATAGACCATCTGCCTTCCTTGCCAGGCAGCTCGTAAAAGGCGAGCATTGGCTTACCGTCACTAACACCATGACATCTGACTAGGTGGTAGAGTTTCGCAACAACTCGCCCGGATTTGTACCACCGCCTTACCTATTCCTGCCGCCATAACGTCATGACGTGTTCCGGTTCGGAGGGTAAGGTAGCCGATAAACTTACTTTTGCTCAAGGCCTAACATCCCGACCTCAGGTTGGCAACGCACCATTAACCTTTGGTGTCTCTAGGCGGCGTGAATTTCTTACCATCAGGAAATACGTCTGCTTGTTTGCCTTCCTATATCATAAAAAAAACCATCGTTTTTCAATTTGCAGAGTTCCTGATCAACTAATCAACTTATTTAAAATCCCATCAACAGTTTAGCACCATGCTAGATGTCTTTAAATCCATATGTGACATGTACCATCATGAAACCGTCTGATTGTTTGCCATCCAATTATCATAAAAACTAGCCAATCCAGCTAGCTTCTTTCACTTGGAACTTCGAATATTGTGTATATTCTCTGCCTAACCTGCAGGGCGACTTTGCGTGAGGATATGAGAAGTGTAATATGAGATGACGTGGTACGTTTAAACGTTTCTTTTCTTTCCAGAATTCGAGTTATTAGGTCACTTTAAATTCAGTGTTGACATGTAGAGTAATTTTTAAACTACAAAACTTATGACTATACATACCATAAATAAAAAAGAAATCGTATTAAGAATTAATTAATTATAGCTCCATTTACATCTTGACGTTAACCTTTATCCCACAGGAATTCTTTTAGTATGTGAAATAAAAATATCCTATAACCTTCCTTGGAACATGAAATAGGTTTTCAAATTCTGTTACTATTTGTTCAGGAGTTTCAGCATGAATCGCGGTCATGATACAGACAGAGAGATAGAGACAATCTAAACACAAGTACTCATAATGTGTGCTCCTTCTTTTAAACCTCCTACATCTTATATTTAAATATTTTTTACGTACAGAATTCAATCTTCTACAGTCTTATTACAAGTATAGACTTTTATTCTATTCTTAATGAACTAACAAAACAAAATCAAGAGCTAATAAACATTCGCTTACGTGAAGGAAATAAGGAGGGAATCGTAGTTAATAAAGTGTGCAGGAAAAATACTTAGAAGCACATTTTGTTCCGTTTTAGAGAAAAGCTCGTGAACATTTTGCAAATGCGGAGGCTCATAATTTACTATAATGTGTGGTCATAAATTATTCGCAAGTATCATATTAGTTTGGTTATACTGATACGTGTTATTATGGAGATTGTATTATTATATTGTGAAATAGAAACAACACAAGACCATACGATCGTCTGTAATCACTGATAATTTTAAAGATGTGTCTTTACGCCCTTATCCTCGAATGGGTAGGCAGAGGCATAACCAGGGCACCCACGACTAGCCAAAGACACTAAGTCTCACATTGTGATAGGTGGCTCGCCTATCGCCAACCGGGCATATATATCTAATCCCGGGCAACGTTATTTTATAACGAAATTGAAAATATACATTTTCTAATTTGTTTTCGTTGCCCGACCTCAGGATCGAATCCGAGACCTCAAGAAGTCAAACCCGACGCCAAACCGCTAGATCATAGAGGCGACTACTTCTTCTTTTGTTTTCGATAACTGTTGTTTTCTAAAACTTTGATATCTACAACATAAAAATAAATCGCTATATGTATTGCTAAGTGCATAACTTCCTAATTACTTGACTGATTTGGCTAATTCTTTTTTGTATTATGTTAGTTGTTGCCAGGACAGGGTTCTTATGAAGAGAAAAACCAGTAAAATTGCAGGGAAAATGAGAAAAACAATATTTAATTTTTTTACAAACAAACTGAACGGATGGAACAAAGTTCGCCAGGAGAGCTAGCTAATAATAAATATCTTGTGTAGTGATATGTTTATCTATAGTATACCTACTAGTTGGCCTAGCGAACTTAGTGGCAAGACACGGAAGTGCCACAGCCATGACGAATTAAGCAAGCTCTTTTCGACGTGCATCAAGCTGCATCGTTGTTTATTAAAAACACAAAACTTGGCTCTTACACTTTAAATTTTATTGATGTTTAATAAAAACTTGCTTTTGTTACTGACTAAATAACGATATTAAATTATCTGTATAGTGTACATCTTGAATACATAAAAAGCTGTTATGTGTTATGTAAGCTAGTTTTTCTACTAAAATATGTTTTAGTACATTGTTCACTTCTAAAACTAGATGAGCCGGAAAATCAAATTCTAAATAAAACTAATATTTTGTCAGAGAAAATACCTACACAATATCGACTTAAGTAACATTTTCTAAAATTAAACAATTTATTACCTGGGAATTCGACTAACTAAACGTTTTTACAAAATTACTTTCAACCTTAAAAACTTTGTAACCAACATAAAATCGGCGAAAACTCTAGTACCTTACCTCAAAAGTACGGTAATAAGTACATTTTAACAAATTAGCATAGATTTTGTTGCGTATGCTTTGTATTTAAATTTGTATCCCTTTATTTAAATAAAGTAACATTTATTTTTATTAGGGACTCCATATCAGCATGCGAATGACACACAAAAGTACATTGAAATGTACTTACATTTGCCTTGTGGGCGTGTAGTCAAACAATATGTTTTCCTCTACTTTATTCAGCGAATTTTTATTAGGTTGCTAAAAAAACTATGTAGGGTTATTTGTGAATTACATGGAAACGGTAAACATATCAAAGTGTATTATATATTAAGGAATTTTATTCTATATTTGTATACATATATGCTATTAAAATAACCTTTACTCTTCTTACAAATAGTATTAAATATATTAAAAAGCAAAAGCATACTGAATATTTTTTCTCTAAAACACAAAGAAGTGTAAGCTTTAGTGTAGCCATATTATTAAAAACTAGCTGTTGCACGCAGCAATTTCCGCGTTTTTTAGTATTCATATGGGATCATTTTTTCGGGATAAAAATATCCTAAGTGTTAATCCAAGTTACCAAAGTTTTTGCGTGAAGGAGTAACAAACAAACAAAGAAACATACAAACTTTCGCATTTATAATATTAATAGAATAACACGTGACGTTAAGAAGGTGACAAAAACTAAACAAAAGTATTAAATTGATAAGGATTGGATGAATTATTTTTAATTCATTCGTAGTTTTTGTTACTGCTGAAATTGGCCGATCGTTTGATATTTTGCGCCTACCACCTACACCTTACATATGCGGCGGTATCCTAGCCTCACCTGTACTTATCAACCAATTTCTGCCTTTAGTCAGTGAGTCAGTCAATAAGTTTACTCTATATAAGTCTGTTATTGTAGACTACAAAGAAATATCTGATTCAATAAAATAGTTCCGCGCCGAGAGGTAGGGTAATTGGTAGATTTGCACAGATAGTCTTAGACACAGCAGTAATATGTATCTATCTATTTCTTAATATCAAGAATACCTCTTTGATCACAATTTAAAAATATAACTGAATTTTTATTTTTGATAGCATTGTTTATCCTTTTTAGCTCTTTCTATTATAAGAGCTTAAGAATAGGAAACACCGTGACATCCTACCAGGTGGTATAGTTTCGCAGCCACTCGCCCGTATCGGTACTGGCTACTCTTTCCGCCATAACGTTGTTTGCCGTCGACGTATTCCGATTCGAAGGGTAAGGTAGCTGGTAATCCTTTTATATACATAAAAAAAAATCCGTCAGCTTGTTTGCCTTCCAATATCATAAAAAATACAGATGAACGTATACTGAGCATAAGAAATACCATTAGTCGTCTTTGTGGTCTAACGGTTCGGTGTTAGACTTGACTTCAAGAGGTCTCGAGTTCGATCTCCGGGTCGGGTTACCAAAAAGAAATGTGTTTTTACAATGTTTTAATAAAAAAATACGTTGCCAGGGGTTGGATATGTGATCGGTTGGCGACAGGCTTACTACTTATAACATTGTAGGACTTAGTGTATTCGGCTAGTCGTAAGTGCCCTGGTTGTACTTTTGTCTAGGTACCTTTAAGTTTAAGGTATACCATTTCCCATTTTCCTTAAAGTCGCTTCAGTGGAATTGCAAAATAAATTAAAAAAATAAGCAAAATATATAAGAATTCGGATACAATCTATTTACAAACACTTGTACTTTCCACAATATATTTTTATTTTTTATTTTTATACTCAATAGTCTATAGTTGTTATATAGCCCTGATGATATTTGTACAATGTATAGTGAAGTCGGTTGGCTAACCCATAAAAATAAAAAATGAAAATATTGTGGAAAGTACAAGTGTTTTTAAATAAAATTTATCAAGAATGGAATGCCACCAAGCTCCAATGATAAAAAGTATAGAAACAACCAAAAATATACTTATGATACTACAGTAATACCCTTCTATATAGCTCTATTTTTGCTATTTAAAGACTAGCTATATTTCGATTACGATCAAGTGAGTCCAAAACATAAAGCTAATAACGCAATGTGCTCAGATATGATATAACTTCATGCATGCTATTATGTGAGTATTGCATAGAAAAGCACTTAAAACTTTTTGTAAACATTCAAAATATTGGTATAGTCTAGGTTTCATCTGGCTGGAATTGGATATTATAATATGTAATATATATAAAGAAAAGAATAAATTAAATACCTAGTGTGATAAAAATTATATTTCATAAGCCTAAATTACATTACCTGATAGTTGGTATAAATAAATTCAAAATAATAAAAGTTTTTACCGTCTTACTACAAAAACACTTAAACACTAAACTGTGTTTAGTAAAACTTTTATTCTTTAGTTAGTTTCATTCTTAACTAATAACATGCTACCAAGTTATTCACGCGAAGCATGTTATTAGTTGGATATCAATTTTGGATATCATTCTATGATGTGTTAGATTAACTTTATCATATTCTGTTTATTATCTTCTCTGCGCATGACTATAAGAAAATTAATTTGCCTCTTTTTCTTGTTTCCAGTCTGCTGTTACCAATCCATTTATTTTACTTTAGTGCTAGGAAGGTCGTGAAAGCAAGTATAAATTTACCTCCTAACATCACCGTGACCTTTAAATTATGGTTATTTTTGTAGTGACTCCCTGGATCGATTCATTGCATTCTAACACTTAAAAATGAAAACGTTTTCGCAATTTAAAGCCATAACAAAAACTACGTGACTTTTTTTCCTATCGACATTCCTAGTAGGCAGTTTCATCTTTTTAAACACTTTTTACTTTGCCACTATACACTTTACTTAACACTTTATGTTTTGCTGTAATCAACCGGTTTCACTTTTTACCGCATCATCAGGGCTTTATAACTACTAAAGATAAACAAGTCTGTTTTAATTTAATGTTCAGTATTTGGTTGTAACAATACCAATGACAAGAAATATAGATTCACTTTTCCTAATTCTGTGTTAGTGTTGGTGTTTTTAATTTTTTAATTTATGTGATTGGAACACTTTAAAGTTCAAAAACTCAACTTAGAAGTTAATACTTATGCAAGAGACTTGATATCAACCAAATATTTTAGGCACTATTAACATTTTTTATGATATTGGAAGGCAAACAAGCAGACGCATTTCCTGATGGTAAGACGGAATCGCGCCGCCTAGAGAGACCAAGGTGGTAATGGTGCGTTGCCAACCTTAGGCCGGGATGTTAAGCCTCGAGCAAAAGTAAGTTTACCGGCTACCTTATTCTCCGAACGGTCAATGGTCTATTTGTTTTATCTTAAAGCGTAGTGTGTTTCTTGTAATCAGGAAAAAAATGCCCTAATACTAAGATCGCATTTTCTGTACAATTTGAAACAATTGATGTAATTAATTCTTTTCAAAACATATAAGCTATTGTTAAGTGAAATATTTTTGTCGCGCTACTATGCAAATATCTTTACCCGCAATATGTGAAGCCGCAAACAGCTTTTGTATGAAATGTTAGCGTGAGCATTGTTGGTTTGGCTCTTACATACAATTCAAACAAATGTTACTACATAACGTTATTATAAAGACCTCGCCAAATTATTTATGTTTTTATGCACTGCTTACATATTTTGTTATTTTCATGGTTATATTATAATAAATTGGAAATTTTTTTAAATCACTTTATTTGAAAATGCAGGAAGCTACTCTTTGACTACAATTTTCTTTGAATCGCTCATTAATTATTATTTTAGTTTTAATTATTCGTAAAGTTCGATTTTATTTAAGTCACTCATTAACGGTCGCACTCAGAGGCGTCAATTGCTATTTAACCAGTGTGCTATAAACAAGATTTTAGCGTCCTCGACAGCTGAACTAGCGCCAGCGCCAGTGCTGTGCCGATGCGGTACCGGCAAGTCGAAAAACAGCCAATGGCTAGGATTTAAGGCCAGGTGTAAGAGATAACAAACTACTCTCCAGCACGGAACACAATAGAGGCGAGCACTGACGTTATCCCAACTGGAATATGTAAGACGTTAGTTTCAAACTGTGCAAGACGTTGCCCGGGAGTCTATTACATATTTAATTAAACTACAAAACTTTTAAGTTTAACTAATAACTAGCTCTGCCTGGTCAGCCCTCATTGTGGCTGACTAGTTACTACACTAACACTGGGATGTGGAATATTTTAGTGACCATCAGTACGCGATGGGGTCGTCACATAACGATGCCTAAACTAAAATTTTATATTTGTGTCAACGATTCAAATGTGGAATGATTAGTCTATGCTATTGTGTGAATTTAATATCAGTAAACTATTTAGGTACATTGATTTAACTAATAAAATATTTGTCACAATAAGCAGGTTATCCTATACATTACCCAAATTGATCAAACTCTAAAGTAAGCAAATTATATGCTGGTTTTACTAATAATATTAAGGCTATGCGTGGCACCCACGACTAGACTAGTACCTCTGCCTACCTCTTCGGGAATATGGGCGTAAATATACTATAAGGCATATAAATACTTAAATATTTACTAATATGCATTAGTTAAACACCTAGATCCGGAAATACATTCCAACGCTGATTGTTTTGGTTTTTATTAAATGAAAGAAATAGTTTTTGACAAGCCCTTTTTGAAAGGTAAAGCTAAAATTTGTTTGGTATTTCCATGTGCCTTAATGTATATAATATCATACTAGCTGACCCGGCAGATGTTGTTCTGCTATTTAGTAAAAACAATTGGGGTGAGTCATTCTCACTTAGGGGTATGAAAAATAGATAGAAGCGGATTTTCAGAACTATTGAATATGCATATAAAATCGCCGTTGTGGTCTAGCGGTTCAGGTGTTGGACTTGATTTCATGAGGTCCCGGGTTCGATTCCCTGGTCGGGCAACAATAAGAAAAGCGTGGTTTTTCAAATTTTGTAATAAAAAAAATGCTCGGGATTGGATATGTACCCGATTGGCGATAGGCTTGCCACCTATCACGTTATGGGACTTAGTATCTTCGGCTAGTCGTGGGTGCCCTAGTTGTACATCTGCCAAGCTTGTCAGGGATATAGGCGAGAAGATATTTTCACTTTTTAATTTTTAAACTTTGGTGAAAATCGTTGAATCCGTTTCGGAGAAGTACGGAAACTAACATTGTGGCAGGGGAATTTTATTATTAAGATAAACACCAAATTTGTTTAGCACTCGATTAGGAAAATTCATAATGTGTAGATAGATTTCCCCAATTAAAGTTGTTATCAACGCTTTATCAGAACCTGTCCATAAATGTGTCATTTTTAAAATGCTATCAGTTTTTTCTTCAAACTTAGATATAGATCGATGGAATCATCGGATTATTGATTACTAACGCAAGATAAAAGGTAAAAAGTAAAAATATACATTTCTAGTTGTGACACGCAGTCGTGAACTTCAGTGTGTATTTTTTTTACTATGGAGAAGTTAACTGGATTGATAATTGCATTTGTTTTTTCTTGTAAGTATTTTCAATATCCAAACCGAAGACGAGACCTCATGGACAAAAAATTGTAAAAAAATAAAGAATGGATAGTAGATATTTGATAAAAAAAATTAGAGTTTTGGCGCCCTCGTGAATGGTCGTATTTTTTTACAATTATTGAATTTAGTGTAAATTATGAGTAAAATTAGTTAATTTAGGTGATAATTAGTTTAATTTTGTTCAGTGAAAGTGCACAAATGAAATAATCATGAAGAAATTAGTGTATCGTGAATTTCCTCGCTGTCGCCAAATCTTCCAAAGTGAGCTTGTGTAAGGTGACCACCGCTTTACTCAAGACCCTGGTGTGACTTTGTAAATAGTGACTTATGACTATATAAGAATAATTAATACGGAAGACTTGCGACTAATATCTGTATAAGAATTAATTAATACAGAAGACGTGGCAGCATGGCCTAAAGGTCTTAGCCGGACACATAAAGGGGCAAATTAACTTAAAAAAAATAAACATCAACAAAAAATTTGGTACGAATTAACAGATAAATCTAAAATCTATTCGGTCATTAATTCTGCCATTCCGTGTGAATAGATGAATGATTTGGATTGATAATTACGCTTGTTTTTTCTTGTATTTTAAATAACCCTCAGATACAGCTGTATCTAATTTTCAAAATGAAGAATGTATAGAAGATATGTGTTAAAAAAGACAAAAAAAAAATAATTTAAGTCCATTCAATTCGTTCATCAACATTTTTATTTATCAATGTTAAATTTGGTATTAATTAGCAGATTATTCTATAAATCCATTCATCAAATCTGCTATTCCATGTAAATAGATGAATGAGTTTTGAGGTATTTATTAAAACAGTAATCTGAAATCTATAACCGATATTCAAAACGAAATATGAGAGAAGTAGTAATTTATCAATTTAGTAGCTAGTTGTTATAATGAGATTAATCAAATAAGTAATACCTAACATTCCATTGCTGCATCAGATATAAGTATGTTAGGATCGGTTTTGTATTGTATTTATAAAAACTCCCTATTTTCAAGTTATGTAATTACATATACTATTATATCTCCTCTGTGGTATAGAGATCCAGGTGTTGAACTTGACTTTATGAGGTTCTGGGTTTGATCCCCGGGTCAGGCAACAAAAAAGGCGGTTTTTCCAATTTTTTATCAAAAAAATATATTGCTCGGAATTGGATATGTACCTATCCGGTTGGCGATAGGCTTGCCACCTATCACCTGGTTGTGCTTCTGCCTATCTTTTCGGAGATATGGGCGTAAGGACACTTTTTTCAATATTATTACAATATTAATATGGACTGGATGATTTTGAACATATATCAAACCACTTATACATATTATATATTTTACCTACTTCTAGAAACGTTTCAAACTTTTTGTTTTCATTTTTACGTTTGTTTTTTATTGCGTACTAGCTATCCCGGCGAACTTCGTGCCACCCGTTCAGTTTGTATGAGAAAAATGAAAATTTTGTTTTTCCTAGGTTTCTCGCAGTGTTTCCCTTTTTATTATATTTTAAACCTTCCCTGGACTTGAATAAACAATTAAAAACCAAAATTAGCCAAATCCATTCAGCCGTTTTCGAGTTTTAGCGAGACTAACGAACAGCAATTGAATTTTATATATATAGAAGATTTTATTCTTTTATGTCAACGGCTTTCGCTATTTTATTATAGTTAAAATATCAAATCAACCTACAATATTTTAGACTTACATCACAATGAAATCTTATTTGAACAAACTTTTTCGTTTCATTTTTATGTTAGTTTATTTTTTGGTAATTTCATTCTTTTATGCCAATGGCTTCCATTGTTTTATTAATGATAGTTAAATCAACAAACATACTTTAGAATTCCAACAAAATGTAATCTATTTTGCGATTTTTCCACTTCAATAGTTATGTATTCAGTTTGTATTTGTGTACGTGCCAAATTTTAAATCTATTTACACGTTTCGGCAAGATTTATATCATCGAATTTCCCCTTCATTATACTTTCTCGTAATTTCAATTTTCCAAATTTCACGCGTAAGCAAGTATTTGCATATTATGCGGTGGTTGATTTGTTGTGTCGATTAGCTTGATGATTTAAAAAATATTATAGAATACAATTATGGACTTGTATATCGGTAGGTAATTAAGCAAAATAACACGTTTTTTCAGATCATCTAGTTTCATTACGTGTAATTTGTCCAGAAATATTTATTTAACTACTAGTTGTTGCCTGCACCGTAGCTCGCGTGGTCTCTAAGGAACATTGTTTCGTGATAAAAAAACTATCCTATATATTAATCCAAGTTACCCTCTACGTATTTTTATTTTAGCACTTGCCCTGTGCTTGGGATAAATTTTCTATAAATTTTAAAGAAAGAAAAAAATTCGCCCAGACAGGATTTGAACCTGTAACGCGCTACCCGCGTTAACGGGTTAGAAAGGAATTAAAAATTTCGCCACGGGACTTGAATCCTCAGTAGCTCAATTGGTTAGAGTATTCGTCGGCTTGAGACAAAAGATTACAGGTTCAAATCCTGTCTGGGGCGAAATTTTTTCTTTCTTTAAAATTTACCCTCTACGTGTCTGTCAAATTTCATGACAATCGGTTAAACAGTTTTTGGGTGATTGAGTAACAAACAAACATATCTACAAACTTTCGCATTTATAATATTAACTAGCGGCCCGCCCCGGAATCGCACAGGTATACAATATACATATTAACCTTCCTCTTCAATCACTTATCTTTTACAAAAAACAGCATCAATATCCGTTGCGTAGTTTTAAAGATTTAAGCATACAAAGGAACACAGGGACATAGGGAAAGAAGGAGTGATAGGTGTTCTAAACTACTATATTATGAGGAATTTAATATCTTCTGTTGGTCGTGGATACCCTGATTGTGCCTTTGCCTACGCCTTCTAGGATATAAGCGCAACGATACAGTTTTCACAAGGATTCGCGTGAATTTCGCATTATAGATTATACATGTGTGTACAGTAAATTGTCACTTAAGTCGCACGTCTCTATTACAATTTCTAAATACATAAATAAATGTTCCTCAACAAATTACACGAACCAAATAACTGCAACGTTATCATATTGTATTTAAGGGGCTAGCGTACACGCCCAAATGCACCGATCAACCACGAGGCTCGGGCTTGATTCCCGAAGGGAGCAGGGCATTTGTCTAATGAACATTTAGATGTCTACGATTCTGGGTGTTTATAAAATTTATTTAGGTATATATTTGAGAAATTCTTTGTATTAGAATCTTTGACTAACACTCATAATACAAGCGAATAATTTTCTTACTCTGGGGTTAGATTCAATTTGTGTAACTAGTCTAGAGATATTTATTTATATAATTGTCATATAGCACACACGTTAGTCAATGATACTACTACACTAAAAGACACGTTGCACTCCGGGAGTGCCGGCAGAAGTAAAAACTTGAATATTGTCGTTGTGCATTTTTGATATTTTGGAATGCTTAGGGAATAATTTTGCATGAATTGCTTTAATTATCAGTATGAAAGTACAATCATTTATGCACAAATATTATTTTCATATCAATATCCTGAGTTTGGCTAAGAAGGCTAGTAGCGTCGTCATATCATCTGTATAACGAATATTGCTCGTCTGCACATATATACATACATATCTTCACGCCAAGTCCCTTACGGGGTCGGCAGAGAGTATCGAGTGCCAGACCTCACGATCCTGACAAACCTGTCTTGCTTCCTTCACATTCATAACCCTTTTCATACAAACACGCCGGTTTCAGAGACTCTTGACACCACCCTCGGATAATATCGGATTGATCTGATCGTGAAATGTCAGTCTTGGTCTCCCCGGGTACCTACATCCATCCACATTTGCATTGTATATCTGCTTTGTCAATCTTTCATCTGTCATTCTTTCCACATGACCGAACCAGCGGAGCATGCCCTTTCGCATTTTAACACCAACACATTCTTTCAATCCCAATCGTCAGCACATAAAGCTTATTTTCAAGTTGCAATAAATAGAGCAATATCTGTTGATATTATACGTATCTGCTTTCTGTGAGAATGTAATGGTAGGTATATTGAGGCGTATTATCCATTGCACATGCTATTCTCCTCGGAAATATCTAAGCAATACAAAAATAGCAATGAATCTACGTTTTATTTTAGATCTTGCGCTGTCTTATTCGCACATGCGCAGTGCGCCGTCTTACGTTCTGACGATGTGACACAAGTTTAGAAGTTTTTACTTAAAATTGGGCAACGCCGCTAAAGAAGTTTTCACTTCAAAAATACTCATATAAATATACATAAACAAACACCCGGAATTCTATAATCCGACTCCGAGCCTAATGTGCAAGTCTTCCGACTACCCTACCCTTCTTACTGGAACACTGTCATGTTGTCACCCATACACCATACATACATACTAACACCGTGATATCTGACTAGGTGGTAGAGTTTCGCAGCGATTTACCCGGATTGGTACTACCGCCTTACCTTTTCCTGCCGCCATAACGTCATGACGTGTTCCAGTTCGGAGGGTAAGGTAGCCGGTAAACTTACCTTTGCTCAAGGCCTAACATCCCGGCCTCAGCTTGGTAACGCACCATTACCACCTTTGGTGTCTCTAGCTGGCGGGAATTTCTTACCATCAGGAAATCCGTCTGCTTGTTTGCCTTCCAATATCATAAAAAAAAATACGACCCTATCCGAGCAAAAATCACAAGTGGTAGGACTGCTGTGCAGACAACCGCAGTCCTACCACTTGTGATTTTCTGTGATACCTTATGCATCTTAAAGATGAAGCTCCGCACCTTTAGTATATACTAGCTGCTACCTGCGGCTTCGCCCGCGTTTTCAAAGAAACCCGGTGTGCGATCGGGATTAAAAATAGCTTATATGTTAATCCAGGTCACAATTTATCTGTCTTCCAAATTTCAGACAAATCCGTTCAGCCATTCGAGCGTGAAAGAGTAACAAACATCCATACATCCATACTTACAAACTGTCGCATTTATAATATTAATAGGATTGTTTAAAGTAGTTCCCTGTTCATCCTGTAGGTCTGACTTCGCTGAGTAGAATGGACTACCTTCAAATCGTAAAAGCCGATCAAAGATTAATGTGACATTACCAATAAAAAATCAATTTTCTCGTTCAAGTAACGTTGTGCAAATTATCTGGTTAGGAATCTAACGCCTTACCTATTTCTGCCGCCATAATGTCAGTGTCATGTTCTGATCCAGAAGATTGAGTAGCCGGTTGACTTTTATAATTGACCTAGCTCCTCGGCCACAAGGCAGCGATACATCTACAGCATCTTTGGGGTCTGTGATTCACGGTTGCTTCTTACTATCAGGACAGCTGTTTACTGAGATTTCACACAGAAAAACCCCTTGGTAGATTACGACTTGCCCAGGTAGTGATCTACAACATTACATGTTCTAACCATTATAATACTTGAGCCAGTTGACTTGCACATATCATCCCGGTCATACGCACTTATTGTATCTAAAGAATCAGCAGAGCCGTCGCTTGATTTCAGTCTTCCCAAATAATAAATGTACAATTGAAATCAAATCAAAACTAGGCGTAACCTGTATAATTAAATAGTTTAATTTTGTGTAATGCAGGAATCTGGCAACACTGTTTGCGCAATATCGAGTTAATTATAAATCTAATTTGCAGGTGCAAGTGTGGTATCACATCCACCTGTAAATAGAATTGTTAACGGTGAGATTGCTGCGCCAGGACAGTTTCCCTATGCGGTAAGTTTTTCAGTAAATGTTTCCCCGAAAAGGTAGGCAGAGGTACTGTGTGTAACGGAGACTAAGCGAAAAGGTAGTGATACTTTTGATCTCCCTGGTGGCAGGTTGGCTCTTTGGTCTGGTGTACCACAGAGCGATCACGCCAGCGCTGGGGTAGGTATCATTTTATCGTCTCGCTTAGCCTCAGGCCTGAAAGAGTATGGTTTGATTGGTCCGAGACTGCTCTGGGTCCGTATTAAACTAGGAGTCACGTGAGTTTTTGTGGTAGCAACCTATGCTCCGGTCAACTCGTCGGCGAGGTATGTTCTCGATATGGTTGAAGGAAATGAAAAAGTGATTGTGTGTGGTGACTTGAATGGTTGGGTGGGGACGCGACGGGACGGTTACGAGACCGTTCTTGGACCCTATGGTGATAAGAGAGTGAATGATGCTGATAATCATATTGTAGATTTATGTGTGGAAAGAAATCTCCTTGTGTCTAACACAATGTTTCAGCATAAGGACATACATACGTATACATGGAGAAGGAATGATCAAATGAGTATGATAGATTTGATTTTGGTTGATAGTCGCCTCCGGAAGTGTTTAATGGACACGAGAGCTTTCAGAGGCCCAACTCTTAACACGGACAACTACTTGGTTATTAGTCGGTTTAGGGGTCTGTTTAAGAAGTGGAGGCACTGGCGAGTACGTATTCCATTTGGAGGGCTTGAAAGGATTAAGAGTGAAAAGTTGCAAGACCCCAGTGTAGGAAGCATGTATGAGAGTCAAGTCCAAGATAGGCTGAATAGTGTGTGTCTACCGGACTTAGACGTGGATGACTGTTGGAATGTTTTGAAAGATAATATGATTGATGTTGCGAAAGAGGTATGTGGGAGTGCAAAGATGCACAAGTCTATGAATGGT
>NJDC01005775.1:135301-146238 GCA_002245475.1 Calephelis virginiensis | reverse complement strand
CAGAATCACCGTAATCTCGGTGGAGTCCAAAATCCCAAATATTGAATTGAATTGAATTGAAGTGAAAAATTCTTTAGCGGCGTTGCGCACTTTTTTTGGAATGGGTAAAAACTTCTAAACTCACGTCAGGACACGTGACCTGATCGAAAATTCGTAAGACGAATGGAGAGTAAACAGCCGACGCGGCGTAGGAGAGGAAGAATCCCCCAGTCTTTCTACAGCGTGGCGAAAATATATGCCTGCGCCTGCTGTTTCGTTTAGACGGCGGCGCAGGGCGCTTACGCGAATGTTGGTGTTGTCATGTTCACAAATTATAAAGACTTATGTACAAGTAGACATGTTTGTGTACGATAGCGCAATAAATGAATATTGTATCCTTCCACATAAATGATAATACTTTCATACTGATAATTAAAGCAAAATTATTACCTACCCATTCCAAAATATCAAAAATGCACAACGTTAATATTCAAGCTTTCATTTCTGCCGGCATTCCCGGAGTGCAACCCGTCGTTTTTTGTTACCTTATTACTCTGTGGTTTTGTACAGAAGATTTATCATGTTGAAGAATGTTTTTACTTTTCAAAAGACAAAAAAAAGACCAGTGTAGTGTAGCGGTCAAAGTCAAAAGATCTTAAGTCAAAGTCTCGGGTCGGGCAACAAAAAAATTAAAAATGGGTATTTTCAATTTAAAAAAAAAGTTCAATTTTATGATAAAAATAATGCTGTCCGGGATTTTATATGTGCCCGGTTGCAAATATGTGGCACCTATCACATTCTGAGACTAAGTGTCTTCAGCTTATCTTGGATGCCCTGGTTCTGCCTCTGCGATCCTCTTAGGTGATATAGTCGTGAATATAGAAAAAAAGGAGAACAAAGCAGTAGCCAGCTCCTAGTTTTATCCTAACATAACAAAATAACTAAAGTTCGAACGTAGCCAGAGCCGTATTTCACGAGGATGTGACTGAGGATATTTCTACATGTATTACGTGACCTGGCAAAGCTTTGCCGCCTATTGAATATACAACTCATCCAAATGGAATGCGTTCTGTCGTTAAACTTAGCTTTTTGATGTTCTATTGCAATGCAATGTGAATTAAATTTACGATTATTATATTTTATTTATCTTTAGGTATATATATATAATTCTTGTGTTCGTGTGTTTGTCACTGAACTCCTCCTAGACGACTGGAGCGATTTTGATAAAATTTTTGGTGTGTGTTCAAGGATAATCGAGAATTATTTAGATATACAATTAAGTCCACTGGATTTTTTTTTAATTTTTTTTTATTTGTAAGTAGTCGTGGCTTTTGGAATGTTTCACATTAGGTCCGACGGACTGCGCTACTATCGAAGCATTAATGTCAAGCGATACAAAGTTTCCTCAGTCAGCTAGTCTATGTAAATAAAACAAAGTCGGGTTTGTTACAACATTTATAATTTGAGATCTGCTGGACCAATTTTCATGGTTTTTGATTCGTTGGATTTGTCTCCGCCCCCAATAGCAGAATACACCTTAAAAACAATGAAAACAAAAAAATATGAAAGATTAATCGTCTGAAAGAAAGTCGTGATAGTTGAACCGATTAGGCTGAAAATTGATGAAGAGGTAGCTTGAAATCGGGAGAAGGATATGGGGTACATTTAATCCCTCACAACAGGGAGGAAAATAGGAAAAATGGCATTTTAATTTTTCCCGTACAAACTGAACGGGCGGAACGAAGTTCGCCGGAAAAGCTAGTTAAGGTATAAAAACTAATCTAAACTAGCTATTTTCCCACGACTTCTTGAACGTAGAATAAATCTTCACACAAATTTTCATCGCCATTTTAGTTATTTGGGGGTCAAATTTTTTAAAAAAAGCCTATGTTTGAACCTTTAAGTATTAAATCAACGTTTGAACTAATATCTTTAACTATATGCATATCAAATATCTTCAAAATCGGTCCAGCGGTTTAGCCGTAAAAGAATAACAGACAGGCTTTCACATTTGTAATATTAGTATTACTAGAAATGTAAAGTTATTTATATTTTAGTTATGATTAGGTTATTTTATGATATAGGTATATTATATTATCATTAACAATATTTAAGTATAGATAATATTGAATAGGTGTTTACTTAGTTTGCATTTTGTTTGGCAAAATTCCAAGTTACTACAATAATGTTAATTACATACATTATTCATAAGTATATTTAAAATCGTTTGTGCACCCCCTGAATCATATCGACTATGTCTATTGGTCGATTAATAGAAAATACTTTGTCTCTATGTCATAATTTTATGACACTAATACTGAATAACATAAAATGGTATCCATACTATTATAAATGTAAAAGTTTGTCTTTCTGTCTATCTGTTTATCTGTTGTTACATTTTCATCGCTAAACCACTGGATTATTTATACGAAGAAGAAATAAACATAATACCAGTAGCTTTATGATGATATAGGAAAGCAGCTAACGAGCATACGTGTTTCCTGAAGATAACAAATACGCAATATGTATACACTAAAGATATTAACGGTATGCTGCCAAATTGAGGAGGAGCTTCTTCATGTTTCATTTTCGCGCATTTGCGGTTTGATCATTATTAGTCTTTGTGCCTCGTCTGTTTTAATTTTGCTTGTGATTTGTACGAGAGTGCGTCTTCTGTATGTTACTACTATTACTAATTCTGTGGTAAACCTTCACTATCTCTGTCATCACTAATGCTATAAATGAAGTTACCTAAGTTAGGTTACTTAAGTTTTAGTCCTCATGATGCTGAACTGTAGGCTATTTAAATAACAATAAATGTAAGTGATACGTCAAACATGACTCATATGAATTAATTTTTACGTTTTTGAGAATTTGTAGATACACGCTGATCCATTACGATAAAAAAACTTAAGGTATGTTTTTGTATTTAGGATCTATTTTCAAAGCGATTCAGTCTCTGCAAATTTAGCATCTCGGGCTCTCCTATCATAAGCAGATGACACTGTCTATACTAATTTTATAAAGCTGAAGAGTTTGTTTATTTGTTTGAACAAACGCGCTTATCTCAGGAAATACTGGTCCGATTTAAAAAATACTTTGAGTGTTAGATAGCCCATGTATCGAGGAAGGTTACATGCCATACATATCTAGAATATATATTTTCCAAACTGCTAGTGGCTGTTAAAGTCAATGTATATGAAGTTCGCCGGGTCGGCTTGAAACTTTATATAGTTAGTAGTCAAGATTGCTGCATTGCGTTGTTAGCGCTCTACAAAACTGAAAATTTAAAAATGTACTGCAGAAATTCAATAGCCACCATACATGTAGTCGCAATAAACAGCTGTAGTGTCGAACTGAGACATTTCGAAGGAATATGTTCGACAGCTCTGTCACGTTCAGATGGCGTGTTCGGGTGCAATTTATTTGGTCGCACCGCCTACTGTAATAACGACTTCCGTACCCCGTCGTGGCGCCTTCTCAAATTGGTCGCTTATCACCAATCTACGGCTTAGAATCAAATATCAGTTGAACCGTTTGCTATTTGTCAACAACGGACAGAACATTAATTATTCTGCGTCATAAGGGCCTTGAAAGCGCTCATGACGTAGTAATATTTCGCGATCGTAATCAAAGTAGTTTAACGCTGTCATGCTTAAGATGGCAGAGCAGTTTTCAACAAAAAAACGACGGGTTGCACTCTGGGAGTGCCAGCAGAAGTGAAAACTTGAATATTAACGTTGTGCATTTTTGATATTTTGGAATGGTTAGTTAATAATTTTACACGGATTGCTTTAATTATAAATAGGAAAGTACTATAATTTATGTGGTAGAATATTTTCAATATTCATTTATTACGCTATCGTACACAAAAATGACAATATGAACATTCGCGCAAATGCCCTGCGCCGTCTTACGAATTTTCGATCAGGTCACGTGTCCTGAAGCGAGTTTAGAAGTTTTTATCCATTCCAAAAAAAGTGCGCATAGCCGCAAAAGAGGTTTTCACTTCAAAACTCTTGCTTATCATCGGACTTCATTTGTTCTAATAATTAGCTATTTATTTCCAGAATTTGAAATAATTCTAATTCTATAAGTCTATAAGTCTCTTTCTAATTCTATAAGTCTTCATATTGTGTCTAGAAATGTTAACTTATCTAATGTCCTCTGTGGTCTAGCGGACCAGCGTCGGACTTGACTTCTTAAGATCCCTGGTACGATCCTCGGGTCGGGCACCAAAAAAAAATAAAAATGTGTATTTTCAATATTCTAATAATAAAATAACGTTGCCAGGGATTAGATGTGTGCCTAGTTGGCAATAGGCATGTCACCTATCACATTGTGGGACGTGGTGTATTCGGCTATGTCGTGGGTGCCCTGGCAGTGCCTCTGCCTAAATCTTCTGGGGTATGGGCGTGAAGATACTTTAATTTTTTTTCTTACGTAATAACAGATGTTAAAAAGAAGAGAAAGAAATAAGGATAAATTTTTCTGTTTGAAAAGTAACAGAATAATAAAAAAAACATGCGAAAAAAAAGAATATTATCTTAAATGATATAGACATGGGACTTTAAAGTTATTCTCTGTCGAAAGGTTTCGCTGTAGTTAGTAATGACAAGTTCATTGTCGATTTTTAACCCCCGACGCAAAAAAGGGGTGTTATAAGTTTAACATGTCTGTCTGTGGCATCATAACTCCCGAACGGATACAGTGATTTCAATTTAGTTTCTTTTGTACTAAAGGTAACTTATGTGCGAGTGTTCTTAGATCGGTTTAATGAAAATTGGTTGAGCCGTTTAAAAGTTGTGGAGGGTGAAAGTGGGGAAATTAAACGATTTTTTTAATTTTTAAACTAAGCCTCTGTGGTCTAGCGGTTCAGTTGTTGGACTTGACTGCATGAAGTCCCGGGTTCGAATCCCGGGTCGGGTAACGAAAAGAAAATTGTGTTTTTCCAATTTTCTTATAAAAAATGTTGCTCGGGATAAGATATGTGCCCGTTTGGCGATAGGCTTGCCACCTATCACATTGTGGGACTTAGTATCTTCGGCTAGCCGTGGGAGCCCTGGTTATGCATCTGCCTACCTCTTCGAGGATATGGGCGCAAAGATACTTTTTTTTTAAACTAAGTTCTTGTGACGGGTTTTTTTTTTATTTTTAATTTAATTTTTATTATCTTTTACATGCTGAGTTTTGCTCATTACGATGGAGGACATAAAAAAATCTCCTTTACCAAAACGAAATCACCGGCACTAAATAATAACCGATTTGTGGCGGATAATGTCATGTTACCTGCGTCCCAAAAATACATAATCTTCAATAACTTACTACTCGTTCATTTTTCTTACCTATAATTTAATTATATTGTACATACATACATACATATACACATATCTTCACGCCAAGTCCCTTACGGGGTAGGCAGAGAGTACCGAGTGCCAGACCTCACGATCCTGACAAACCTGTCTGGCTTCCTTCACATTCATAAGCCTTTTCATACAAATTTATTCATAAAAATTATACTGTATTTAATATAGCCTTATTAATACATTACATACATACAATTTAAGATCTAAAACTACTAAAACATTCATCAATTTAGACCTAGACAGTACACATCTGCCCATTTTCCTGTCAGCATGTTTATCTTGTGGGCCAGCAATCTAATCTAATTCTATATTTTATCAACAATATTCACCGAAACTGAAAAAAAAAAATTTTAGGTACCTGTCTAAGACCTCATCACGAATATTTTTCAAATGGGAATTCACGAAAACTTTTCATTACACCACTACATAGCATAAAACAAAGTCGCTTCTGTCCCTATGTCCCTTTGTATGCTTAAATCTTTAAAACTACGCAACGGATTTTGATGCAGCTTTTTTAATAGATAAAGTGATTGAAAAGAAAGGTTTACATGCATGTGCATATGCTACAAGCATAATATGACTATGTTATAAGCTTACTTTGGGTCTAGATCAATTTTTGTAATTTGTCTAGGGTCATAATACAAATGAAAAATCTTTTAGTACAAAAGGATATTGAAAACACTCACTCCATAGATATTTTTCGGAGGGGTATCAGATGTTATTTTAGAATATATCAATTTCAACATCCCAACAAGCCGTAACCCATATATTTTATTTACAAATATGCTAAAGATATTTTGAATATCTCGTGAGTATGCTGTATAAACTAAGTACCCAAATAAGATCCCGAGGGATTACATTCGTACGAATGTTAGGAATAAATTTCGTATTCCTTGAAATAATATCATAAGAAGCAATAAACCAGTAAGTTGGAACACGCTCTGGTTATATAGGGGCAAACCAAAGTTTTCAGCCAGGGATCATAAAGTGTGGAGATATATGGTGTACTGACAAGCTTCGCGTTGAATTATCATTTCCAAAGTATGTAGTGATAAATTCAAATTTTTAGGTCAGTTTAGATAATTGTTAATCATCAAGACAGCCCATTTGCATTTATAAGGTGACTAGCGGCCCGCCCCAGCTTCGCACGGTTATGAAACATGCATAATAACCTTGCTCTTCAATCACTTTGTTTATTAAAAAAAACCGCATCAAAATCCGTTGGGTAGTTTCAAAAATTTAAGCTTATAAAGGGACATAAGAACAAAGGAAACGCCTTTGTTTTATACTATGTAGTATGTAGTGATACTGTAGGTAACTTTCTAGGGTTCATTGGTATCAAATCTGTTAAGGTTTCAATTCAAATTAAAAAATATTTATTGAGAGTAATATCATTTTAATTGCTTAGTGAAGTATGAACAATAATAAAGTACCTTTATTTAGTACTAATTACCTGAAACCCTATTTTGTTCTTCAATAAAATAATCACTAAATAATTTATAGTCGTTAGCGTCTTGGCCACACAATCCCATTTAAGTATCGTAAGTAGTGATTACAGAAAATAATAAAAGAAATAAAGCCTAAATCTGCTCACGCGAAAAACATTATGAGAAACGATATTAAACTATGGCCAAATAAAAATAATTATTTCGACTAGAATTGTAGTCGTAAACAACGTCAATACGGTTTTATTTCCCAAAATCAAAAATTAACTATGATGAATGTCACCCCTAACTACTGTTGCGTGACATTGAGGCGTAGTGTTTTAATAATACGTATCCGTTATTGTTTGTGATATTTATGCTTGTCGTTCTCTAGCTCTGGTTTTATTTACAGTTATACTGGAATCATTGACACCCAAAAAAGGCTAAAACTTTTTTTTTATTTGAGTTAATTTAATTTAAAATTGGGCACATAACAGCGTTTCCCCCGTGTTGGTTCGGGCCCCTTTGCAGAATAGACCATCTGCCTTTCTTGCCAGGCAGCTCGTAAAAGGCGAGCATGGGCTTAGCGTCGCTACCACCGTGACATCTGACTAGGTGGTGGAGTTTCGCAACGACTCGCCCGGATTGGCATCACCGCCTTGCATATTCCTGCTGCCATAACGTCACGACGTGTTCCGGTTCGGAGGGTAAGGTAGCCGGTAAACTTACTTTTGTTCGAGGCCTAACATCCCGGCCTCAGGTTGGCAACGCACCATTGCCACCTTTGGTGTCTCTAGGCGGCCTGAATTTCTTACCATCAGGAAATACGTCTGCTTGTTTGCTTTCCTATATCATAAAAAAAAATATTAAGATCATCTTAGGATAAATTAGACGCAAAAAAATTGTTAAAGAACCAGCCAGTTTACTTTTAAGTAAATACCCTTTTAAAGTTTGACTAAAATGCCAGTCTTATCTTGATCAAATCTTAATAGGAGTAACCAGTAGATACCTATTTTCCAACAAAAAAAGGAAAATTAAAATTAGTTCTGTAAATAAACTAAAACTTTACATATGCGTTTAAATGTGCTTTGAGATGGACTTTTGTAAAGTGCAGTCAAATGATTGTCCTCACGATACTTTGATCGCGTATCAGCACAGTCACTGTATATATTGTGTGTATACTGTAGGTGCCGCCAAAACAGTATGGTTAGTGTGTGCATGTATGGAGCTGGATATATTTGGGGTCGCCCACTTCTGGTAAGTCCAATCCGTTTACTATGCACCATCTTTCCTGATTTGAGACGCACTACAATAGTATATATTTTAGTGGTAAACTAGTTTATGCAGAGAAAAGGTAAGAGGTGAACACATTTAAACACGCCACATCATTTTGGAATTTAATTTTGGAACGCCGTTTCGAATGATAGAAACTTATTTTGACCATAGTAAATTCCGTACGAAAAATTTCTGATATAAGGGCTAGCTCCATAGACTTGTATGAATTTGCTGCGTTCGAATTTTTTTCGAAACGGAATTCCGTATCGGTGTACCGAATGTATGTGGAAAGTCTTAAAAAATACAGTCTAGTGACGAAGTCGAGATAACTTTCTCCTTTTTGAAACACGGCTGAAAACTGTTGAACCGTTAAAAAAATTTCATACGCCATTCCTTTACTACTTCTTAAGTTTTATATGCTTCAAGTTGATTCTATCAAATGGGTGGGATAAAATATATCTATACGTACTGAAAAGAAAACTGTAGAACATTGAATTATGTTCATTAAAGATATTTAAAAACAGTAGTGAAGGCAACATAATATGGTCAGTAGAACAAATTTTGCCAAATTTAGAATTTTTGTCTGTCTGGCAGGTTGTCTGTCTCTATCTGACTGTCTGTATATCTTCCGATCGCGATTCTTACCAAATCGCAGCTGCATCAAAACAAAATTTAGCACGTACTCCGTACGAACTTTATGTTTCGAGTATGGTCACACGCTACGGGTTTTAAAGTTTTTAAGTCTCATTTTTTCTTGTGTATACTTTACAGATTGTTCTATAATTTCTTCCAAGTTATAAATATTGTAGTTTAGAATTTACAGGCATAAAAACTTTTGGTAAACATTTCCCAAAACAACTTCAAATCTGGTGAGTAGAGAAACATTTTGATGTACAGGTCATCTTAGCTGGCGCTCGGACGCTGTCTTGAAATGCTGCCATAATAATATAACGTTTGCGAAATTTGATCTGTCTATTACGATTGATGATGATTAACTCATTTAAATTGGGTTAGCTTTTACTGCAGAAAATCGTGAATAAAGTTACGGGTAGAGTTACTTATAAAAAAATGTAGAAAAGTGAATTCTGTACACTGAAAATATTTTAGTTGAAGGCAACTAAAATGGCTAGACACATTGTGAATTTTAGTCCCGATTGTCCCGTGATTTTCCTAAGCCCTAAGTTAAAGTTAAAAATACAGAAATTACAACACTTAACCAAATAACTTGAAACCCGAAATGTAGAGAAACATTTAAATCATCTCAAGCGTGTGTTCGGACTTTATTATAAATTCCAACAATACTATTGAAAATATATGAAAGTTTGTCTTTTAAGATTAATGTCGATTTAAATCGGATTAGCGTTTATTGTAAGCAGTCGTCAACAAAGTCGCGGGTACAACTAATACGAGATAAGTTTTTTTGCCTTTGTGTTGTTAGCATTGAACGCATTAGGTCAAACAACTTTACATGGGATTGGATCCCTTCGACTAATAATTGTGATTGTACCTTTGCCTACCTTTTCGGTGGTACGGTCGTGAAGATACTTTTTCAGTCAGTTAATGGGTATAGATGTTCAGGATGTCATGATGTTGGATAATTGATAAAAATTCTAGGAAATTATCAAATTCTTCGTTAATTAAAATTTTTCAATAGCTAAAATTAATCTCCAAAAGACGTGTTAAATACCTTATACGTACTTCCTATTGTGTAGTGTCTAAGTCTTTTGAATACGACGTAGTTTCATCAGCCTAGCTGCTCGCTAGCCAGTTGGCACCGAAAAAAATAGATGAATTTTTTTATATGGCAATAGACAGTGAACAAGCACGCGGTTCTCCTTATTGCTCCTCTCCGGGTAAGTGATAGCCTCAACCTATAGCCACCATAGATATTGTAGGTATGTTGCTGTCTTATGGACTGGGCTTATGGCCTACAGTGGAAGACGACTTCTATCCTAGCCTCCAGACCGAAACATGACATTGACATTATGATGGCAGGAATAGGTAAGTCAGTGGACCAGGCAAGTAGCTGCACAACACTCTGTCAGCAGAGGTCTTTTTGGTAATGACCTATATTTTAAACTTTTAACTGACGCCAGTCAGGAGAGCGAGTTAGAGTCAGTTTAGTGCGCTGCCGTTCAGGACGTTCACAATAATATTTTTCTTATATATATAAATATTCACCATCTTGATGGTTCACAATAATATTTTTCTTCATGTATTGGTTCGGTTCCGTTGAGTAGAAGAAACCATCTGCCGTATATATATAAATTTATTTTATGTATTTTCCTGAGCTAGATAACTTTAATGAGACAAAGCTTGATTTAAACTGAAGATCTTTTACAGGTAGAGTTTGTCAAACGATGCGGGTGGAAACTGACGGTGCTGTATTAGGTACAGAAGGTGAAATACTGAAGGAGGTTTTTCTGAAACTATTCTCGAAGTTACCAACAGTTCTTAAAGTAACCAATTGTTATTCTTACGGTTCAGTTGTTGGACTTGACTGCACGAGGTCCCGGGTGCGAATCCCGGGTCGGGCAACAAAAAGAAAATTGGGTTTTTCCAATTTTCTAATAAAAAAAATTTTGCTCGGGAATGGAAATGTGTCCGGTTGGCGATAGGCTTTCCACCTATCATTGTGGGACTTATGCCCGATTTCACCAAGAGCCCCTATACTTTAGGAGACCTTTTAACGTTACTTACGGGACTGTTTCAATATAAAACCATCCCCTAAAACACGTAAAAGGTCACCTAAATATAGGAGCTCTTGGTGAAATCGGACATGAGTGTCTTCGGCTAGTCGTGGGTGCCCTGGTTGTGCCTCTGCCTACTCCTTTGGGGATATGGGCGTGAAGATAATTTACTTCCAAACCTACTTCGACATACACCGAGCTGA
>NJDC01005775.1:113122-131950 GCA_002245475.1 Calephelis virginiensis | reverse complement strand
ATATTACAGCTAGGTAAGGAGCAACTACATTTATTACTGAAGCAACCATTTTTAGAGAATGACCCCATAAATCTAAAGTATTCTTCATTTTTAATGAATTAAAGACTTTTTTATGTCATTTTTATCAACAAACGAAAATTCAAAATTATTATTACACTCTGTTACATGTTGCTTCAATAATGATTCTGCAATGATTGGTGAAGAGTTAAGAACTCTAGTAGTTTCTGCTGCAACATTGGTGAAAAAATGTTCAAACTGCATTGCAACGTCCAATTCACCTTTTATGTCCATATTGTCAATCTTCAAACTGTAGTCATTATGAAACATTCTGGTTTTCCCGGTTTCACAATTGATAATGTTCCATGTAGTTTTTATTTTATTTGAAGAATGTTTAATAGTATTTTTCAAATACAAGGATTTAGCAGTGGTGGTGGTGATTTAGCCTTTTTGAAAATTTTTGAATATTTTTGTACATATTCTTTAAATACAATGGTGTGGTTATATGTTCTTTCATTATACAACTCAAATAATCTTTTTCTACTTTTATAAATTCCCAATGTTGCCCATTCACTAAACGCTCTTCGATTAGTATTGATTGACATTTTCTTAGGTGTGAATGTCTGATGATGAACAGTTTGAATTAATGTAAACAATGAATTATATAATTCATTTGTATCATCATGAGACGGCAACATTGGTAATTTTTCCAATAATGCAGTTTCAAATCTTTTTAGCCGGCTAGCACTGATAGGGACAAAAACAATGTTTTTTCTTTGAGCTTTTTGCGGAGTTCTCGGTAGTTTGACGAATAAACCACAGTGATCAGACTCAATTTTGCTAATAACATTCTTGTTAAAGGGTGTCATATTTGTAAATATATTATCGATGCAGGTGGCACTTGTAGCAGTTATTCTTGTAGGCTCAAAGAAAATGTTGTGCAAGTTATATGACCTAAAGAGATTTAAAAATTTTAAAGAAAGTGTTGATGGTTCTAAAATGTTTATATTAAAGTCACCACAGATTATAATATTTGACTTTGAATTAGAAGTTTTAAATAATATCTCTTCCATTTTGCTTTCAAAATCATCATAAGATGCGCAAGGGGGCTTGTATACACTTTGTTAAGTGTATACAAGCCCCACAATAAATTGCTCAAACTCAATACAAGCAATCTCAATAACTCGTTCAACAAAAAGGCTTACAATGTCTTTACGTTCTTTAAATTTAATATTTTTACGCACTATAATCAATGAGCCACCATGTATAATCGTTGATCTGCTGAACGAGCTAGCAACCTGGTGACTATTGAAGTTGAACATGAGCTGATGGCTCTAAAGCCAATGTTCAGTTATACACAAAATATCAACATTATTACAGTTCATAAACAACTCAAATTCTAAATCTTTGCCCATCAGTCCTTGAATATTTTGGTATACCAGGTTTAAATTACAAATATCTTTATTTTTATTATATGCTGATGGGTTCATTTTATGTAAAATGTTGCTAGAGGTTATCTCTATTGTCTCACCAAGTAATTTAAATTACTTGGGTCATGTTTAAAATTAAAAGTATTACTTGACTGCTCAATAGAAGCAGTTGTGTTAGCCAAGTACTTGGCTCTCCTAAATATAAAAGTATATAGCAATAATGCTATTTGTCTCTTAAAATAGGTAGAAAGATAATAACTATCTTTTGTCATTAAATAATTAATTCTAGCAAATGAATTTGAGTCAATAAACTCAAATATATTGTCATAAATGGACATATTCTGTAATTTCAAATGACATTTATATCGAATATTATTTTCGGCCGGTGGCAAATTTTTACTATAAGGTAATGCAAAAAGATAAATTTTCTTAACATTTAAAACAGATAAATTATTGAAATATTTTTTTAAATCAATTAAATTTGTGTTTCCTCTTCTCCCAATACAAAGTATTAATACAGTGTTTTGATTAAAAGTACTGGAAATGACTTTATTTAATATTTGAGAAATGTTAGCCCCCGGCATGCAAAAATTACACACCGGAGTACTAAGTTTCTCTGTCAAAATTGCACCCATATTTTTACCAATTTCATCACTATACATAATTATTTTCTTAATCTCTTTGTTATAATCATTGTTATGAAACGTTTTGCTCAAGTTTTCAGGCTGACATATAGATAAGAGAGGCTTGACTGATTTTGTCGTTGAAACTGAATTAGACAAGTTTGGTTTGGAAGGTGTATGGTAAAGTAAATGATTTTCAAACAAAGAGTTACACCTATTTTCATTATATTGACATAAATCAACCAAGCTATTAACAGCTAAAATGTGTTCCTTAATTTCCTTTTGTGCCAGTTCATATTTACATGTAATGCAATGCAAAGAATTTTCTAAACTACTAATTTCAGCCTGCAAACTAAGCATATCTAATTCATATTTATTAAGTTTATTTTCAGTTTTAACATAATTTTCTTTGCATAAATTATAACTTTTTAACAAGAGCTTGTTTTTTTTAATTTTTTCTTGGGACCTTTTAATGATTTTGTTTATTTTGATATACTTTTTTAGTTTATTTCTACTATGAAACACAGGTTTTTTAGAATTTTGTACATTGCTGTCGTCACAGGTTAAATCAATGGTTACTACAGGAGTTGATTTACAATTTACTTCTGCTTTGTGTGAAATGGGTGATGATTTCTCGAGCAGTTCCTCAAACAGTGATTGTGTCTGCACTAACTTGATTCCCTGATCGATAGACTCAAGGTCTTCAATAGTCTGCCGAGCCTGGCTGAGTCTGCGTTCCAACTCAATGTTGCGTTTGAGTGTTTGATCAAACTCAACACTGCACTGGTCGAATGAATTGACCATATGGGTCAGCTGGTCACGTTCTTGGCAAACATTTAAAAACCTCTCATGTAAATCAGCCATTTCACTTTTAAGCTATTTGTTCGAATTCAAAATGTCTAACATTTCTTTCTCGTTGTCCTCTTGTTCTTTTTCTAATCTCTCACACAATTCTTTATATTTTTTTAGCTCCAGTAAGGCAAGCTGAAGCTTGTCTTCCTGCAAGCGAGCTGAGGCCTTACGGGTCATCATGTTTTTGTTTTAAAGTTAGTTTCTAACGTATGAAATATGAGTAAATATACGAAATTGCCTATTGACACTATAACGTTCAAGACTTTCTGTGAGTTATAGTTAAGCAAGATTGTGTAGGAGATACGAAAAATCTACTTCAAAATAAGTTTGTTATATGTAAACTGAATAAATATTGTAAAATACTCACAGTTTTTAAAGATTACAACGAGAAAGTTATCTTGGCACAATTTCCCTCCTTTTTTGTTGACAGATTCTAGGTGACTTTTTTATGCAAATTTTTCACAAATATACTGAATAGAACACTGTATCAATATGTTGTTTTACTAATAATATTATAAATTACCAATAAATAGCGAAAACTAAAGCTAAAATCTTATGAAATTAAATTAAAAACTTATAAATATTGGGACACCATAAAATGTCCTTACTACCTTATTTCAATATTGCAACATTAAAAGAAAAAACATTTTTAAAAATGAAAAAAAAAAAGGTTCTGTCCAGTATTTTTAGGCAATCCATTTTTAATATATTTTCTGATATACTAAATTTATATTTAATTTAACAGTTTGTATGAAAAACATGAAGTGTTGTTTTTACTACTTTCTGCAACTTTTATTGTTCATTTATTGGAATTCCGTGATTGCAGAATATCTAGTCTTGACACTAGTGGTTGTTTTGTCTTTTCATCGTGGGATACTTATTTCTTAGTAACTTTTATTGAATATAATCACCGACTCCGCGAACTTCGTTTCGCATGACATTGACAGCTACTAACATTTGGTTTGGAAAAAATTAAAGTAGTTATTGGCTTTCCTATTTTCCTGTTTATTTTTATAATAAGAACCTGACAATAACTAGTACGGCAAAAAAGAAATAACACCAGTGATCCTTTCGTTCAGGCGTGATGCAATGATCACGCTTGAATACATGGGGATTCGTTTTTATATATACATACATAGGTTTCATCCTATTGTTATCAGCTCGGGGTAGTTCCACCAAGGTTCAGATCTTAGACCATAAATAATATTTTCTTTAATATATTATACGTATCATAAGTATTCATGGTCAAGTTGCACAAATTGAATCAAACCCCAAAGTAATCTAATTTCATGCTTGTGTTAGCGATTCTAATACATAGAAATACTTAAATATATACCAGAATAAATTAAATAAACACCTAGACCCGGAAATGCAGACATATAAATGTTCATCACTCAAATGCCTACCCCCGTCAGGAATCATCGCGGTTCATCGGTGTAGTTAGGCGTGTATGCGAGCCACTCGACCAACGAGGCAGTCAAATAAGTATTTCATCATTAGTAATATTGTTCCAAAAGAGTATATAATATGATTGCTGCTTGTGATTATTAAATAATACAATTAAGAGTATGTCATCTGATTTAAAATGATAATTACGTCCCATGGTTTTGACTTCTGCTAGCATTAGCTAAATCTAAATCTTCATTTATAATTTTTATGGCAAACGATATATTTAATTTAAAAAGAATTAGAAGGCTGACTTGGCTTAAGCTTTATCGAGCTTCGTTTGCCAGGATTTTCTCTGTACGTTACTCCAGCAAGAAAGTAGCATATAGAGTGTTATGAGTGGAAAACATAAATAGTGCTCGATCTGCTATAAATATGCGAAGAATAATTAAACTGTGCATGTTGTCATTTTGGAAATTAACGGAAATAACGATTCCTGCTAGGTAACGTTGCTCCAGCAGGAAAATTCTAAACTAAAAATCGGAGAGTTAAGAATTGCGCTCGAGCAGAAAGCTTATATTTGTGCGAATTTGTGCGCTAAAAATTAAATTTGTGCATCTTCAGGTTTTCGAGATATTGCGTTTCCTGCTGCAGTAACGTTTTGCAGAATCCTATCTTAAAGACTATTGTATGTGCGCCTGTAGAATAAACATCCACAAATAGCTCTTAATTTGTGCGTATTTGTGACAAAATTAGAATTAAAAAATATTTATAGTTTTTAAGATTTCGCGGTTTTTCCAAAAATCAAAAAAATATCATAGCGCCTAAATAAGAAAATATTAAATTAACATATAATAATAATACAAAAAATTCAAAAGCAAACAAACATGCGTTTTTGAATAATATGAATTAAAGTCAAAAAACGGCGTCCTAACTTTGACGTTACTGCACAAATTACTGGCTCAACTTAAGATGTTTAGGTGTCAACCAAAAATTAGTGAGTTTAGTCAAATAATGTGTAAGATAAATATCCAATGTGAAATATTTCACATTAAGTAAATATAAACAAAAACCAAAACAGCAACACAAACGCTGGTTATCTGACCAAATTCGGATGACTACAAAAAGCAGCGTTTTCATACATACTAATGACCTTTTTTATTGAACGTATTGTTGCAGGTACAGTCACGCTCAAACGTTTGTTGGTGTTTTTATATATGAAATTTAGGGAACTGATTAAGAAATGTATTATGTTACTATATGAAATGAAAGACCTTGTACGTGGTTCTTAAAGTAATGGAATCAGATCACAGAAAAAAGTCCTAAGTATAATTTATAATTATTTTTATTTTTAGCGCACAAATATAAGCTTTCTGCTTATGCGCAATTTCTAACTCTCTAATAATTAGTTTAGAATTTTCCTGATGGAGCAACGTTACCCTAGCAAGAATAGTTTTTTCCGTTTATTTCCAAAACGACAACATGCACAATTTTTTGTTGGGCGCACATTTACAGTAGATCGAACACTAATTATGTGTCCCACTCATATCACTCTAGGTGCTACTTTCTTGCTGGGGTAACGTACACCGACTTTTAAATGACTCGTCGCTTAGCAATGAAATGGTAGATTATATAATTGTATAGATTGCTCAGAAGAACCTGATATGTACCGATATTTACCGAGCATCTAAACAACGATTAAAATCACGTGATCATAGGCGAGCCCATCAAATATTACTAGGGGACATGTTTGATGTGTCTCCGATAACGAAAACGTAACAATTAGACAGGTCGACGTAATGGTTAATGAACACAGACGTCCTGTTTTTTCAACGTTTCTAACCCTCCTACTCCTGAATTACTATCCTGTACATCACGCTCAAATCATCAGGATAATTAAACATGCACTTATTGGCATGTATAAACCACAGTGGGTCAAATCACATGCTCGATTATCGCTTCTGTGGTCTAGCGGTTCGGTTGTTGGACTTGACTGCAAGAGGTCGCGGGTTTGAATCCCGGGCCGGGCAACAAAAAAGAATATTGGGTTTTTCCAATTTTCTAATAAAAAAATGTTGCTCGGGATTGGAAATGTACCCGGTTGGTGATAAGCTTGCCACCTATCACATTGTGGGACTTAGTGTCTTCGGGTAGTCATGTGTGCTCTGGTTGTGCCTCTGCCTACTCCTTCAGGGATATGGGCGTGAAGATGCTTCGATTATATTTTCAGACCAAAAAATTTAGATATACTACCCTACACTCACGCCCATTTATGTAGAGATTTGTTTAGTTAGTAATTTAGATGTTTTTAATCATGGTACATGTTATTAAAATACAATAATCGAATACGCCTGATTATCTGCACAAATCCTCCCTTGGATTTCCATACCATAGATAGCAAATAGACACAATTGTTAGTAATCCTGTAAAGCCAGAGTGAAAACGTTTTCATATTTTAATGTATTTATTAGAGCAGTTTTATCCATAATGCGGAGCCGGCTCACATGAATATGGGGTATGGATTACAATACGAAAAGTACACAGTAGCGTGCATAACGAACGCACTTGTGTCGCAAACAAAGCCGCCATTGTGTATGAGGATGAGGATAAAGCTATGCATGGAGTGATGCTTGTCTGGTGACGCTATTTATAAAAACTTCCTGCTAATTGTTTCTGCATAAAATTAAATCAACTTTTGTTGCACCAGATCACATTCAGGGCAAAAGTATAAAGTGACTTGAATTACTTTGACTATACATTGTTTTTTAAGGAATTAGAAGCAAAGACGAAGACGTAGCCTATTAAATAAAACAATAATACTAGAATATTAAATAAATATCCCTGGACAAGTCACACAAATTGAATCTAACCCCAAAGTAAGCAAATTATATGCTTGTGTTATGGGTGTTAGTTAACGATACTAATACATAGAAATACTTAAATAGATATCAGAATATATTTAATAAACACCCAGATACGGAAATGCAGACATCTAAATGCCAACACCAATGCCAACGCCACTAACTTCGCGACATCTGAATAGGTGGTAGAGTTTTGCAGCGACTCGTCCTGATTGGTACCACCACCTTAGCTTTTCTTGCCTCCATAACGTCAGTGCTTGTCGTTGACGTGTTCTGGCTCGAGGGTAAGGTAGCCGGTAAACTTAATAACAAAATATTATAACAAAATATTTGTTATCTCGCTTACTATGAAGGGTCTCCAATTGGAGAGGATTAAAAGGTAAAATGTAATTTAGGCTATAATTCAATAAAACACGAAGTCTGACTTTATGAATTCTTTTTTGTTTGTGGAATGTGCTTTACAGCTTGTCTCGTATTTTTATTTTAAGTTATAAATTTTGTAGTTTAGAAATTATAGACATAACAGCAATCAGTATAAAGTGACCAAATAACTTGTAATCCAAAAAGTGGAGATAGTTCTCAACTTACAGATCATCTTATATAAGTATAGCTACATATATATCTTCACGCCAAACTTCTCTGAATTAGGCAGACATTGACAAGTATTTGATGAAAAAAAAATTTTCTTGTAGACACCAAAAGTTGTAGGTGCGTTGACAACCTAGTAGCCAGTATGTTAGGCTACGAGCATAAGTAAGTTTACCGTGCTACGTTTAAGTTTACAGTTTACTTTTAGTCGCCTGAATTCATTATTCTACAGTTTTAGGCTTCGGCTAAAACTACGCGACCAAAGCCAAAGCGATGCGGGAGTGAGTACCGCACGGGACACACTACCATATTGTACGTATGGCACTTCGCACATCTACGACGCCCCCGCGCCGAGCGTCAGAAACGCGGGACGCGTGCGACTAGTAGTCAGACTGTCAGTGTGTACAGTTAGTACTAATATCTCGCAATATTTTAATTTATAATTTCATAGGAATTTCAATAACACAAATATAAAAACATAATAAAAATATAAAGTAATCAGATATGATGTTAAAGTGAAACTTGTGTAACATAGTGGGGATGGCTTAGCTACCACCCACCACTATGTTAACAGAAAAATAGTGGCAGAAAAATAAACAAACAGTCAAACTTCCTTAAGTTTGGCTGTTGGTAGGGAATCCTGTTGATTTGAGGTTAAAAAAATAAAAATCTAAACAAAATTACACTGTATTAAAAATTAAAAAAAAGTCTCTATAAAGGTCTGTGCACTGTACACTATAAAAGTTTCTGCCGGCTAAAGAAAAGGGAAAATAGAAAATAGATGGGCGTGGGATACGTCGGTGGCTCAAAGATTGAAAGCCGACGGAGCATGGAGCGCAGCACGGAGGAGAGCACGAAGTGGAGCACGGAGGTCCGCTGCTATAGGCCTCAGCGGCTGGAGTAGGGGACCCCTTGGCACCTTCCCTCAGCAGCCAGGAGCAGCAGTAGAAGAGGGCCGCTGGGAAGGTGGCCAGAGAAGTACACCGGCGGGGCAGCTACCGCCGGTTCAGGGTCCTCGGGTCCACCACCGAGGAGCGGGTACCAGGCAGCAGGCACCAGGTAGTAGGCACCAGACAGCAAGCACCAGGTAGCAGGCAGCAGTTCCTCCGTAACTTCTTCTTATTATTATTTATTCCTTTGACTTCTTCCAGAAATAGAATTAGAATGCCCAGATCGGCTGGATCGTCATCCTTTTATACTAGCGCAACCTCTTCCGAAATTAACAATTTAAAATTATGCGATCTGATTGGTGAATTTAAAGTTGACACCACCTAAAAGTCCTCTTTTCTCATAAAAAAGAAATAAATTTGATATCTTCAAATTAGTCATTACTGTCATTGAAGATGTCAAAAATGGTAAATTTCGGTGTATTTTAGTGATTTAAAAGTATTATTATACAGAAAAACTGTGAAAAACACAGTAAAAATAGAAACAATAACAATCATAAGGGACACGAGATCAGAAATAGTAAAAATCAGATATTTACAAGGATCGAAAGATGTACGCCTTACAAGTAATTAATATGAATACTAGAACAGAAGATAATAAAACAAAGATATTTACAAGGTTAGTAAGATGTACATATTACAAGGAAATATGTTACACTTGTTGGTCAAGTGAAAAGTTCCATTGATCATCCGACAGGAACATATATTTATGTGTTGGCAAAAATATTGCGCGATTGCAACGTGTTCGCTGGGAAACACTTTGAATCGCACGAGCTGAGTATGGCCTACATAATATGCTCCGGCGCCTTATGTTCGAATTCGTCAGTATGATAAGGCCCTTAGCGAAAGAGATTCCGACCTTCACTATGATTTTTCTGTTTTAACGTTTTTTCAATAGTGTCCAGTCCAGTTTATATTCAAACATTAAGAGTCCGGGCATAAACCTAATTTTGTGTAATGATTTTTCCAGGCTGATGAAATAATTAGTCTTCCAACTATCCATTACATAGAACAACACATTATTGTTCAATTCAGGAAAATTAAGAAATAAGCCCACCCAAATGAATTCTCAAATACTGACTTATTTTTAATATTAGACTAAGAAACTTCCAAATTAATAATTAAACATAAAAATTAAAAAAAAGTATCTTCACGCCCATATCCCCGAAAAAAGTAAACAGAGTCACAACTAGGGCACCCACGATTAGCCGAAAACACTAAGTCCCACGATGTGATAGGTACCAAGTCTATCGTTACCCGAGCAAATCCAACCCGAGCAACGATATATTTTATTAGAAAATTGTAAAAACCAAATTTTCTTTTCGTTGCCCAACCCGGGAATTGAACCCGGGACCTCATGCAGTCAAGTCCAACACCTGGACCGCTAGACGATAGAGGTGATAATTAACCATGTACTATTTTTTTACTCTTCTCAACGCAGCACAATTAATTGGCTTTAACCTTGTCGGGGTTATTATATATTTTCCTCAAGCCAGGTTACTGACTGATGTTTTGAAATGTGACACAATAACATTGTTGAGATATTCCAATGTCCGTCATAACATTTTATACGTGCGGAGAAACCCGTTATCATATCATTATGGGTTTATACATATGTCTACATAAACAGATTTTTATTTTTCCGGAAGATGTAATTGATAATAAATACTATAAAATAAATGATTTTTTTCAATTTGCTCGAGAAATTTATTATCATTAACGGCCGTACTGAAAAATGTCAATTGTATTTAATCAGTTATTAAGTCGACATTTTCTATATAAAATTTTAATTGTTTTAATTAAATTTATATCCAAGAGTCCTATAAAATACAAAATAATTTGTTTAATATTTAAATTTATTGTCACGTTTTTTATGATATTGTAAGGCAAACAAACAGACGGATTTCCTGATGGTAATAAATTCAAGCCGCCTAGAGACACCAAAGGTGGAAATAGTATGTTGTCAACCTTAGACTGGGATGTTAGGCCTCGAGCAAAAGTAAGTTTACCGGCTACCTTACCCTCCAAATCGGAACACGTCAACGGCAAGCGCTGACATTATGGCGACAGGAATAGGTAAGGCGGTAGTAGCAATCCGGGCGAGTCTCTGAGGGACTCTACCACCTAGTCAAATGTCGCGGTGTTAATGACGGTAAGCCTATACTCGCCTATTAGGAGCTGCCTGGTACAGGAAGGCAGATGATCTATTCAGCAAAGGAGTCCGGACCAACAGCGACTGAAATTTATATGTATATCCGTATAGTGATTATAAAAATTAAATATGTAATACTGCATTTACAATTAAAAAAAGTAAGTTTTACGTTGTCTTCAACTATTAATGTAAAAGTTGTTTGTGATTACGCTACTTGTAACAATTGTAGGGTCATTAATTGATTTATAATACTTTTTTCGCCTCTTATATCGCCTGTATGGCTTAGCTGTCCGGCGTCAGACTTCACTTCTTCAGGTCCCGAGTAGGGAACAAGAAAAATAGAAAATGTATATTTTCAATTTTCTATTACAAAATAATATTGCCCGGGATCGGATATGTGCCCGGTTGGCGATAGGCTTGCCACCTATCATATTGTGGGATTTAGTGTCTTCAGCTAGTAGTGGGTGCCTTGGCTTTTCCTCTGGCTACTTATTCGGTGATATAGGCGTAAACATACAATTACTTTGTAAAAATTGCAAATTCAAAGTTGATTGCTTTTTTTAATTGGTCAGTTTCTGGGACAGGCTAAAGAATTTAGAGCTTACTGCCACGTCTTCCGTATTAAAAATTCTAGGTAGATTATTTTTCTTGTTTGTTCACTAATTTTCAATTCACTTCTTTAGTTTCTTATATTATAGTCATAGTCATATAATGGCATATCGAGGTCTTGAATAAAGGGTTGGCCTCCTTACTTGAGGAAATGTAGGATGTACATCAATTTATTCACAAATATTTCACTTGTGCACTTTAACTGAACAAACCTAACAAAATTCCATCTAAATTGAATAACTTTACTCATAATACACTCGAAGTTCAATAAATATAAGAAAACTACGACCATCTTCTTTCACAATGATACCAAAACTCATTTCGTAGTTGAGTTGTAACCTTGTCATCATGACGTAATCATATCGAAACTCAAGGCATAAAGTAAGGTAAATAAGCATTAATTACATTACATAATAATTAATATGATATAATTAAGAAAAAGCAATGTTTACGTTATTTATATTATTTTTGATAGTTAGATATGAAATTTTATACAATCTTCACTTAGATAAGCGTCATCTAGTTAACACAATATTGCCCGGTATTGAATATGAGCCCGGTTGGCGATAGACTTGCTATTTATTTACCTATAAACATTGCTTAACGTCTTTGGTTAGCCAGGGTGCCTGTTTGTGCCTCTAAATGCCATTTCCGGGATACAAGCGTGAACATACTTTCTCTGTAACACTATTGTTAAGTTTGGTCTGTTATTTTGTTTTTCTAATGATGCGTTTCATTGCTGTTTTAGTTTGGTACATGAATCAATTAGCTGCATGAAGTGGCTATACTTATATAGGTAGGAATTAATATTTTAAAGCATCTTAGCAAAAATGCCATATAATCTGGAAAACAATTAGCCTATGTGTTGCTCCAAAAACCCTTTGTGGTAAATTTCTTCCAGATGCCTTCAACTGTTCTAACCTAATTAAATAAAAAAACATCCAAGCACACTTTTGTGTTTAGTGTAACTAGTAATTTTAGGAAGTAAGCTTCGGTAGTTCGGTAATGATATAAAGAACCATAATTTACAAAACAAATGTTTTTAGTTATAGTCCTTAATACCAAAGTTTATTCCTTTCGTAATGTGCACAACTCATTAAATGTTTTCTTGAAAGTGGCGTGACCGTTGTAGCTGGCGAACCTAGAATTAGAGAGTAATATAACCGGCAAATATCTTAAGGTTTTCGTTCTAAATAATATCGAGTATGGTTATATATAGTTAAGTAATGACCTCAGTAATAAATACAGAACAACTGGCCAACTATATCAATGATTGTTACATTAAACATTCCTGGAAGCTTGATTGTTTCTTTAAGCATGGTATCGCAATGAGCTTCTATACATTTTTTTCGAAAGCCTAGATTAGACGTAACGATTAGAGAATGAAAGAAAATACTCACCTACTAATTATATTCAAACCCATATCCCCGAAGAGGTAGGCAGAGAGGCACAATCAGGTCACCTATGACTAGCTGAAGACATTAAGTCCCTAAATGTAATAAGTGGCAAGCCTATTGCCAACCGGGCACATGTCCAATCCTGGACATCATTTTTTTATTACAAAATTGGAAAAAAACACATTTTATTTTTGTTGCCTGACACGGGAATCGAACCCGGCACCCCATGAAGTCAAGTTTAACACCTGGACCTTCATTGGTGGAATTCCATTCTTGATACAATTTATTTAGAACCCCGTGTTGGTCGGGGCTTCTTTGTAGAATAGACCATCTGCCTTCCTTGCCAGGCAGCTCGCAAAAGGCGAGCATAGGCTCACCGTCACTAGCACCGTGACATCTGACTAGGTGGTAGAGTTTAGCAGCGACTCACCCCAATTGGTACCACCGCCTTACCTATTCCTGCCGCCATAACGTCATGACGTGTTTCGGTTCGGAGGGTAAGGTAGCCGGTGAACTTACTTTTGCTCGAGGCCTAACATCCCGGCCTCAGGTTGGCAACGCACCATTACCACCTTTGGTGTCTCTAGGCGGCGTGAATTTCTTAACATCAGGAAATCCGTCTGCTTGCTTGCCTTCAAATGTCATAAAAAATAACTTTTATTTTCCACAATATATTTGTTATATAGCCCTGACGATGCTTGTATAGCCAAACCGGTTGGCCAAACCATAAAAATAAAAAATAATAAAATATATTGTGGAAAGTACAAATGTTTCTAAATAAATTATGAATATATTAATTATTCTTATTTTGTGAAAGAAAAATTGTTAATGTTTGTTAATATGTTGCGGTTTATTTATTTTAAGATAGAAATCTAATATACTTGGAAAAAGCATACGATAGGTTCCAACGAAAAAATTAAATAACTTAAAAATATAGACAAAGTGACGGGCTACACCAAATTGATAAATTTCGACATTTCTCGCCAAAAAGTCGCTTTGGTATTTACAAGGGATGCCTGGGGATGCCAAATGCGTAATTCACAACCAAGGTAGTTTAACTTGACAATGAATCCCATGTCAACATTTTCGAAATGGCGGTCGTCCGCCATCTTGGAATTTAAAATGGATACCAAACTCGAAATCAGCAACTGTGCATTTAAAAAAAATACCCAGGTGAAAGTTTTTATTTAAAGTGGCGCCTTGGTTTATAAAATAGATATCAATTTCGAAATCAACCTTGAAAATTATTAGTTGCATAATGCAGTTTGTTGAATTGGGATCTCAATTTTTTTCTAAAAAAATTTGGCCGTCATGCACAAAAAGTACGTCATGTAGAATGTAATTGAATTTTGTAGTTGATAGTTTATTATCGCCTTGGTAAAACCACATGTCAAAGTTTACATTATTCATTGTCATCCAGTGATAGGAGGAATAGGTAGCTGATATATCATTTGTAGAATATAAGCAATAAATGATCTTGTACTCACTCTGTAACAAATCGTGAGATTGCGTGAAGCGGCTTCTTGGCAATTATTTTAAAAATCGTATCTCAATCACAAACTCTAAACAAACCATGAAGTTTATTTTAGTATCAGTAATTGTTGTGTTACTAGTAGTTAGTAGTTATGGGTTACCTATTGATACAATGTAAGTGTTTTCACAGAATTTGAAAAAAGAAGGAAATTCTCAATTATGATGTGTTCTCAGAATTTTTGTTTTAGAATTATTATTATTTTTTTAACTTAGTGATTGAATGGGACCAATTGAGTCTTTATATTATTTAGTTTAATAAGAAATGAAATTTTATATGTTTGTTTGTTTTTTAGACAGCATAAAATAAATAGAAAAACAAAACAGCCATGAAACCCGATTTTAACTTTAAGTCGGATGTTTTGCATTCTAGCTGTCATCTATTTAGTCTCGAAAAGATGATAATAAAATACAATTGTTATAAGTATTAGAAAAGTGGTTTGTTGTTTCAGGAACTCAAATTTGGAAGCCAAGACTGTAGAGGGAAACGAAGTAAGTACTCTTTATTTTATGAATGTTGTTACTGTAATCGTTGTTGTGGACATTGTAGAAGTTTTAGTCAAATACAACAAAGCTTAGGATTTGATAATTAAAGCCAAAAATATTTGATGAGATAAAAAGGCCAACAAGCAGATGGATTGCCCGATAAGAAATATACAACGCTTAAAATACCTAATGGTGGTAATAAATTTCAAATATGCCCAATTTCATGAAAACTCACAACCTAGAAACTCGGCATCTTATCGACTGTCTTTTATTCTGCTATGAATAAAATACAATATGATGGGTGCGGTTTTTTTATACAGTACATTTCACGAGTATGAGAAAACAGAGAATGGAAGTAGCCACATTTGAAGTCAAATATAAAATAAAAATTATTTAAGTAAATTAAATTTATTCCGGTATTTATTTAAATATTTCTATGTATTAGTATCGTTGACTAACACCCTTAACACAAGCATATAATTTGCTTGCTTTGGGGTTAGGTTCGTTTTGTGTGATTTGTCCAGGTATATTAATTGATATTTATTTGTTTAAGTATGATTAAAGCATGCGAATAAAGTAGGATTAAATTGGTTAAATATTGATTTAAGTATTATAAACTAATAATATACATTTGTTATCTATACATGTATAGAAATAAATAAAATGGGAGTATCTGTTTGTCATATTAATATCACCGCTACTTGATATATGCATACGAATGCATATGCATATGAAGACACATTTTTTGTCTGTCTGTCTGTTTGTTCCCACTAATCTCTAAAACGGCTGGACCGATGATGACGGGCAGCTAGCTGATGTAATAAAAAGTAATTTACGTAACATTTATTTTAGATTTTATTTGTTAAGTTTTAGGCAGACGAAGTCGCGGGCAAAGTTAGTCTACATATTATGTAATGAAAAAGTAACAAAATAAAATTTGAGCGTGGAATATTTTTATCAACAATGGTTGCTACTTATAGTTGGTGCGATACAAAGCCCAAAACGAGGGTTACAAAGAGATTATTTGTCTGTTCACCTTTCACGCAAAAACTACTAAACAGATTTACTACAAAAATTTGTATGCTGTTGTATATACATACATACATACATACATACATACATACATACATACATATCTTCACGCCAAGTCCCTTACAGGGTAGGCAGAGAGTAGCGAGTGCCAAATCTCACAATCCTTGCAAACCTGCTATCCTTCCTGCTAATCCTTTTCATATGCTGGTTGCAGAGTCTCTTGACACCATTCAATCGAATCGCTCGGATAACACCCGAGCGATTCGATCGTGAAATATCAACCTAGGTCCCTGGGTACCAACATCCATCCACATTCGTATGTGTTGTTGTTGTATATGTTAGCCCGGGCCAACATGTAGGATATCTTTTTCAACGGGAAAAGTTTTTCATTTCCTTCAGTAATCACGAATAATCACTACAAGGTATAACAAAGTCGCCGGCAACAGGCAGTTTTCTAATGAATATTTAATTTCCAGATCACAAGACTAAAGAGATGTGAAGACTGCGGAAAACAAAAGTGGGTAAGTAAATGAGTAAAATATGAAATATGAAAAATCGAAAACGATTTTAATATTATGACTTCGAAATCAAGAACAAAACATGTATTATCAACCAAACCGATTATCAGAAAGTTAATATTGGCCCATAATGTGATAAAAAATTATCAACTATTTTTTCCAACCCGTTGGTCCGGGCTCCTTTGCAGAATAGACCATCTGCCTTCCTTGCCAGGCAGCTCGTAAAAGGCGAGCGTAGGCTTATCATCACTAACACCGTGACATCTGACTAGGTGGTAGAGTTTCGCAGCGACTCGCCCGGATTGGTACCACCGCCTTACCTATTCCTGCCGCCATAACGTCATGACGTGTTCCGGTACGGAGGGTAAGGTAGCCGGTAAACTTACTTTTGCTCGAGGCCTAACATCCTGACCTCAGGTTGGCAACGCACAATTACTATCTTTGGTGTCTCTAGGTGGCGTGAATTTCTTACTATCAGGAAATCCGTCTTTTTTGTTTGCCTTCCTATAACATAAACAAAAAATACAAAACTTTGCTGAGGAATTCCTGGTTGTTAGTTTGTTGATGTCAGCAGTATGTGTGGTGGCTTGTATAGATGGGTGGGGACACGAAAAACACGTTACGAGGCTTTTCTTGGACCCTATGGTAATAAGAGAGTGAACGATGTTGGTAAGCATACTGTGGATTTTTATGTGGAAAAAATTCTTTTTTTGTCTATTTCAGCACAAGAACATACATTTGTATACATGGAGAAGGGATGATCAAGTGAGTAGGGTAGACTGAATTTTGGTTATTAGTTGCTTTAGAAAGTGTTTAATGGACATAAGAGTCTACTCTTAACACGGAATACTATTTGGTTATTAGCCGGTTTCAGGGGCATGGCGAGTGCTATGTGTTCCATTTAGAGCGCTCGAAAGGTTTAAGAGTGAAAAGTTGCAAGACCAAGTATCGGAAGCATGTATGAGAGTCAAGTCCAAGAACGCCTGGATAGTGTGTACCTACCGTAATAAGACGTGGTAGATTGTTGGAATGTTTTGAAAGACAGCATAGTGGATGTCGCAAAAGAGGTACGTAGGAGTGCAAAGATGTACAAGGCAATGAATGGTGATGCTTGGTGGAATGAGGAGCTTAAAGTCTCTTTTGAAGAAAAAGGAAAGCTTGAATAAAGTATGTATCATGTTTGCAATCGATCAAATACAAAGAAATACTGCTATAGATACCAATAGTGGGTGTCGCAAAAGAGGTATGTGGGAGTGCAAAGATGTACAAGGCATGTTAAAGGTCCACCCGGACTTGAAAATGCAGACATCTAAATGTTCATCACACAAATGCCTGCCCGTGTCGGGAATTGAAACCGAGCCTCGCTGTTGGTCGCTAGCCCCTAGACAAACGAGACACGGAATTTGATAAATATGAAAAGACCTGCGTCTTTATTTTCCGTCGATCCCACAAAACAATTAATTCAGAGATTCTTGGGACGTTGGATGGAATAAACATAATAGTAAATGTGCTAATCACCTTCGATTGGTCGATACTTCGTGTTTGGGAGCTTACTGTGCATTTGAAGTCGACATTTTGGTTGTTAAGAGATTTTGCAGACTTTTTTAAAACTTTCCAAAGTAATAATAATACTAATTTTCAGAGCTACAACGCTAAAGGCTGGTTGGACTACATTGGTATATTTACCAACTATAACCAAGAAATTAATGTGGGGCATGGCATCGGCAACTATAACGTAGTTTACAACGGCAATCGCCATTAGATACTGAAAGGTCAATACAGAAGAACGGCTTACAAACTTCTCTAAGGATTGATTATATTTTAGCTAATGTTAAACAGTAAGCGAGAGGCTTTTCAAAATTTTGTTGTGAATGACAAAAACATAACAATAGTTTCCTGGTACCTTAGTTTCAGTACCTACTCATGTGCACAAACTAAGTCACTATGGTATCACTTACCGTAGGTAGTCGTTGAAAACTACATCCGAGAAAAGGTAGATATGTAATGCCTTCGCTTTGCTTGTCTTGGCGAGTCACTTCCGTGCCCTCAGGTTAAAAAATATGTTATACTCGTGGCAAAGCATACTGTTTAGATATTTCATGAAATCGTGTACAATGTAAACATGTGTATATGAAATAATGTAATACAGCATAAGATTTGCAAATAAAATTAAAGTTGCGTAATAATGTTTTTCTTTTATATACATAGGCAAATAAGCATATATCTTTTGACGGTAATACGCATTCGTCATCTACGGCAAGATTTGTTTAATGCACATTTAATATGAAATAAATGTAATGAAAGAAAATTTAAGCACTTGTGTCAAACCTGTCGTATCCTTACTTGTATTTACTCTGTTTGACAGCCTCGTTGGTCGAGTGGCTAGCCGATCAACCGCGAGGCTCAGATTCGATTCCCGA
>NJDC01005775.1:93634-112833 GCA_002245475.1 Calephelis virginiensis | reverse complement strand
AATACACAAGATTAACATTAATATGCTTTATAAGACTAGTGTTTCCAAAACACGATTCATTTCACTTTGCTCGATAGAAAAAAATCAAAAAGTTAACCCTTTTTGAAAGTAAAACCCAACTGTCTACTTCAATTATGAAAATATCGACACCAGATTTAACATAAACATAGATAAGTATTATACCTAAAACAGTTATCGTTTCAGTTTTTATATATTTTTTTCAAATTACTTTTATAGTGTCAAAAATAGTGATTTGGCGCTTAGGACATTTACTTTAGAGCGCAATATTTCAAAGTTCCATGATGAACGGGGGAGTGCGCTGATTGGCTCTTCTGGCTGACTAAGTATGAGGTCTTAACTTACGAGACTCTTTTAACTTATTAATTACACTAGTTTACAAAATTTAACTTTTTATTTTTACCCCATAACAAATGTATATAAATGTGTTAATCTATCTTCCTTAAATCTAAAAGTGTCAGCAGAAATAATTTATCACGTCTCAATTTTTTCCTGCAGTCAAATGTTTTTTTAACTACTCGACATGGTTACGACATTTTATTGTTTATTCGTTCGCTTTAAACGAGAGTTATCTTGCTTCAGATTGATTAAAAATGTCTAGTTGAACGTGCAAAGAAAGTCCTGATCGTTTTTATTAGGTTTGCGATTAGTTTATATTTTAAAAAAGAGAAGACCTATTGTAGATTCGTTAAAAAGGTATATCTTCATTATTTTGGATTTCTTGTTGTAAATCAAGATAAAAAGTGGGTGCCTCATGTATTTTGCGAAAGCTGTAGAATCATTTGACTCCAGTGGTCATCAGGAGAAATAAAATTTAAGATTAATTTTCTACACTCTCATCTGAATTATTTCCCTGAAAACTTAGGAAGTATGAGTGACGAACAGGGTGAAAGTTACCACTAATATTTAAGGATTTTCGAAGAACGATATCAAAGATTTTGTGATCAAAATATGTTTGGGGATTACTGTTGGTCCATCATAAGAGAAACTGATTCAAATAACTATAAAAAGAAAGCAAAAATTAGTCATTTAAATTTATTGTTGTATTAATGTTAAGTAAATATTTCATGAAATTTTGTACAATGTATACATGTGTATTCGAAATAACGAAAAAATAAAAACCAAAAATTTTGCAAATAAAATTTAAATTTGAAATAGTAATGTTTTTTTTTACGAAGTCAAATAAGCAGATAGGTCGTTAAATAGTCATCAAAATATCTACATTCATCATCTACAGAATAGTAAGATTACTGCAACCTCAACATAAAATATATGCAATGGCAGAAAAATTAAAAGAGTTGCATCAAACCCGATGTGTCCTTACGAGATTCTATTACTTATTACGTATTTAAGAATCCATCATTAATAAACAATAACATTGTTGCCCATTAAAGAGACGGATATCTAAATGGTTTTTTTATGATAATGGAAGGCAAACAAGCAGACGGATTTCACACACAAAGGAAGTAAATTTTATTTTTGTCTATCCTATTTATGGTACCATTAAAATATTGTTAATTTTATGTACTTTTAGTATCGTTTGTGGTGAGAAGTATAAGGTGTAGTATCTAAATGCTTGTACAGCCTCCTATACTGTGTTTAATGTGGTGGGTCATTAGATATTTGTGTGTCAGTTGGAAAAAATGAAAATAATACTATGTTATTAAACGACTTCAAAAAAAAGGAGAAGGTTCTCATTTCGCCCGGATATTTTTTTTTATGTCTGTACACCGATTTTGTCCGAAGTTTCAGAACTAATTTACATAATTCTTTTTTTGCTTAATGCGAAATAGTTTCGAATTGGTCCCATAAAATTTTGATTTGGGTAGGCCCATTACTTTTTATTTTATGAGCATTTTCTATTTACCTATTCCGATGTTCATTTTTATTAAATTAAATCGTATCACCAATAAACTAAAAGCATTAAATAAAAATAACTAAATTAAAAAAACCGACTTCAAAATTAATAAAAAGTAAAAAATAAAGATTTAATATGAATTATGTATTACCTTTTATTTATATGTGCTATTTACTAATAGGTCTAAAGTTGGTGCCAATCCAATTTAATATCTACTTACTTATAATATATCTAATTATTAGTTTAAGGCTTGGCACCGACTTCAAACAGGTAGTAGGTAGTAGGTAGCTAGGTAATAGAATAATTATAAAGCACATATAAATAATACGTAGTAAGTATATAATTAATATTAAATCTTTACTATTTTTTAGTTTTTAGTGTTGAAGATGGTTTTTTTAACGTAATTTTTATTAGGTACTTGAGTCCATTTTCTTAGGACGAACGACAGCCACCAAATACGCGGCTCTCCTGACGGTAAGAGATAAATAACTGCAACCCAAAGATACCATAGATGTTGTTGATTTGTCACTGTCTTGTGGCCGGGGTGTTAGGCCTATTGCGAAAGTCTAAGGCTAGGCTAAGTCGCAACCAGGTATCCTTCAGACCAGAACATGAGCATTATCATTATGCCGTCAGAAATAAGTAAGACGGCGGATCCCTACCTTTTTTTGTTTTTTTTATTGTGTTTAAATCCATCATGGATACCCGCCACTTTCGGGGGGAAGTGGCGGGTTATGTGAGATTCCTACTCACTAAAACCACACGGTGTCCTCCCCTTCGCCAGGTACCGGGGCTGTGGGGACGCTTTCGCTAACTTCCACTGCCCCGGCGGCGTTGGATCTGATGATCCCCATCAGACAGGCCCCTGCCGCATGTCGTCAGAAGTGATGCACGGAGACACAGCATGCACCACTTCGGGAGTTCCAGTGACAGTGATATAACAATGGATACTTTGTCATAAAAATATATTTTTAAAATTAAAGATTCGAAATTGGTTCTTGTTTTTTTTAATTTATCCCTTTGTGTTTAGCGGCTATCTAGGTGTTATGCCTATGTTGTAAGAGTAATTACAAATTTGTGAAATTTCAAGTTTCTCTCCCAAGAAATTTCGTGCTGTCATATAAATTTTCATCTCCACTTTTATTCTCTTATGACCACTTGGACGTTTCTGGGTTTAGTATTTAACTCTGAGTTTGCTTCTAACTAGAGTTCAATGCCTTTTATTTCACAGTATATATAAATAACATAGTTGTATACTTGTACAAAGTTTTGAGTTTTGAATTGAATTGACATAAAACTGTCATACCCCATTTGATACTCTTACAAGTTGAAGTTTCAAAAACTATGAAACATGTTGGCTTAATTCAAAGGAGAAATACGTGTCCAATGTTGTAGGTTTTAACTTCAAAAGAATAAGTCTGTGCGTTGATATAAAACTTTAAATATTTATTCCACATTATTGGGTACCTATTAAAATTCAAAAAAATATAAGAATTGTCACTAATTATTGAGTAAAATTTCGGAATTTTGATGCGAGTATGTCTAAGAACTAAAAAGTTTTAGACAATCTTACATCCTTCTCCTTTTTGGAAATCATTATAATAAAATAATTATAATTTATTTTTACTTTATTTAAACGAAATTTTATGCAAAATGTCAAAGGAATAAAAAAATATCATAGAAATTTTTATCCCCTTAGTCACTCCCTTGAATTCCTTGGGGTTGAATTACGGCTTACGGCTAGATAGATTGTCGTTGTTTAGTTCGATATTTCTGAGTTATTTGACTCATACCGCTAGCAGTTGTAGCTGGCTAACCTATAGTTAGAGAGTAATACAACCGGTAAATATCTTAGGGTTTAAGTTCAAAATAATATCGAGTATGTTTTATATAATACAACATATCACTATACAACATATATAGTACAACTGGTAGTCTAAGATCCGGCTGAAACCGGTTTTATTAGCAAATTTAGTATATCAGAAAATATATAAAATTTAATTTTTATTCATTAATTGGTGCAATATTAAAATTTTATCCCGACTTAAAGTTGGCATAAGATGAACTTGCAGAAGTTGGGTTGCCTGATATGTTAATTGTCGATGCTAGTTACTTTCACGAGATCGGATAATAGAAAAAACATCAACAAATGCGCAGTTTTATTACAATTTATGTTGATATACTCGTATATAGAGTTGCCTGAAAAAAAATTGGAAATATGGAAATCATTTTTTCTAAATAATTAAGAATATTCGGTCCAGGATTTATTTAGGCAACCTACTTTTAATATGATCGCTAATATTCTTACTTGACTATAAAAAAAAAATTCAATTATCAGCTCGATCTAAGTCGATATAGGTTCGGATCTTCTACTATGGCATCAAATAAATCAATGATTGTTACATTAATTATTTATGGAAGCTTGATTAAATAAGCTTCTAGCTTCTAGTAATGTATTTTCATACAATTTTTTCGAAATCTAGATCTAACGTGACTATTCGAATACGAACCAAAATAGTCCTTACTAATTTTGTAGAAGTCAAATTGTTAACATTTGTAAATTTAAGATAGTAATGTACCATAATTACTTGGGCTTGGGATAGGTTCCCACGGAAAAGCTAAATGAGTTTAAGATGTAGCAACCGCTAGTAATAATGGTAGCTAATAGTAGTATTTAGTAGTAAATAAAACCATCTCTCGCCAAAAAAGTCACTTTGGATCTCAGACGCATATTTCACAACTAAAGGATATTTAAAAATTATTTTGAAAATGATACTCATATTAACATTTTTAAAATGGCGGTCGTCCGCCATCTTGGAGTAAAATTTGGTGCCAAATTCGAAATCAGCAACTTGAACATTAAAAAATACCCAGGTCAACGTTTTCAACGTTTGGCGGCCGTTCGCCATTTTGAATTTTAGGAAAGTTTTTTATTTTTAATATTTTTATTTTAATTTCGTAATCAACCATACGGACCTTGAAAATGATCAACTGCATGATGCAGCCTGTTGAACGATGTAAGTGATGTTATTATTTTCAAAAAAATTGGCATTATGCACATAACTACGTTGTGTAATATGTAATTGAATTTTAAAGTATCATGTTTATTATCGGCTTGGTAAAACCACATGTCAAAGTTTATATTATTTATTGTCACCCAGTGATAGGAGGACTGGGTAGCTGATATATCATTTGTAGAATATAAATCTTGTATTCAGTCTGTTAAAAATCGTAAGAAGTGTCTTCTTGGAAATTATTCTGAAATTCGTATCTTAATTACAAATTGTAATCAAACTATGAAGTTTATTTTATTGTCAGCAGTTGTTTTCGTACTGGTAGTTACTAGTAAAGGGTTACCGGTGGATACAATGTAAGTATTTTAATCGAATTTGACAATAGAAGGAAATCATGTACATTTTTATGTGTGTTACTTTAGAACTTCTGATTTAGAATAATTTTATATTTTTTTTGTTTAAAAGCAGGTGTCACAACCGAAATTTTGTATGTTTGTTGATTTTAGTTATTTAGAAGACTTCAAATTAAAATTGGTCTTGAAAAGATGATAATAAATTATTATTTACTAGCGGCCGACCCCGGCTTCGCACGGTTATAAAATATACATATAAACCTTCCTCTTCAATTACTTTATCTATTACAAAAAAAAACGGCATCAAAATCCGTTGCGTAGTTTTAAAGATTTTATTTATGATATAGGAAGGCAAACAAGCAGACTTATTTCCTGATGGTAAGAAATTCACGCCGCCTAGAGACGCCAAAGGTGGTAATGGTGCGTTGCCAACCTGAGGTCGGGATGTAAGGCCTCGAGCAAAAGTAAGTTTACCGGCTACCGGAGGGTAACCGAACCGGAATACGTCATGACGTTATGGCGGCTGGACTAGGTAAGGCGGTGGTACTAATCCGGTGGTGGTACTAATATCCCGAAAGAGGTAGGCAGAGGCACAACCAGGGCATCCACGACTAGATGAAGACATTGAATCCCACAATGTGATAGGTGGCAAGCCTAACGCCAACCGGGCACATATCCAATTCCGAGCAACGTTTGTGTATTAGAAAATTGGAAAAAACACATTTTCTTTTTGTTGCCCGACCCGGGAATCGAACCCAGGACCTCATGAAGTCAAGTCCAACACCTAGACCGCTAGACCACAAAGGCGATTCACACACAGACACAGAGAGGCTCTGTGCAAGTATTAAAAAAGTGTTTCAATGTTTTAGAACTTCTAATTTGGAAGCCAAGACTTTAGAGGGAAATGAAGTAAGTTTTTAATATTTTATAAATACTATTACTACAATCGTTCCCATATTTTCTATTAAACTGTGGTGGACGTTGGACAAGTTTTGGTCAAATACAAGAAAGCTGAGGATTTGATATTTAAAGCTAGAAAGTGTTTAATGAGATTGATAGGCCAGTAAGAAATATACGACGCATAAAATACTTAAGAACATTTCAGAAGTATGAAAATACAAGGCCATTCCTTGTATTTTCATACTTCTGAAATGTTATTAGTAGCCACATTTGAAATTTAATGAACCAATTACAATGTCCAAACTTATTAGTCGCTTATATATTAGTAAAGCATATATAGTAAACTAATCATATATATAGTGTCTATACATCAACATGCATATAAATAAAATGGAAGTATCTCTTTGTAATATTTCAATCGTTTCTTTTTACTACATGATGCATACAAATGTATATGCGGTACATACATCGATATAATATTTTATTTTAAAATTTTGTTAGTCTGTCTGTTTGTTCTGGCTAATATCTGAAATGCTCTTGGCATGATGTTGACAGACAGGTAGCTATTGTAATTAATTTAGGTTACATTTACTTTTTTTTTTAAACTCCTGTGCACAGCTAGCCTACATAATATGTAATGAAATAAATAATATATAATTCTTCCTTAACCAATGATTGCTATTTATTTATATTTGTAACTTTGTTCACTTTCAAAGCAAAAATTACTAAACGGATTTTTATAAAACTTTGTGTATGTTTTTGCGCATGTTAATGTTGTTTACTGTATACATGTATGCTGTACAAAATATACAACCTTAGAGTTAAAAAAAAACCTTGGAGTTGTTACCTAAAATGTTTGCAGGTTTGTCTGTGTGTTTGTTCGCACACGCAAAAACAACTGAACGGATGTATACCATGTTTTTTGTGCTACAAGGAGTACCTAGTTGCTTACTCCGGGTCAACATTTAGAACTCTGTGGTCTAGCGGTTCAGGTGTTGGACTTGACTGCATGAGGTCCCGGGTTCGAATCCCGAGTCGGGCAACAAAAAGAAAATTTGGTTTTTACAATTTTCTAATAAAAAAAATGTTACTCAGGATTGGATATATGCCCGGTTGGCGATAGACTTGCCACCTATCACATTGTGGGACTTAGTGTCTTCGGCTAGTCGTGGGTGCCCTGGTTGTGCATCTGCCTACCTTTTTTTCGTTGCAATCAGTGTTGTTGTGTATGTTAGCCCGAACCAACATCACAAAAAGATATCCTACATCTTTTTCAACGGGGAAAGTTTTTTTCATTTCCTTCAGGAATCGTCACTTCGACTTGCATACGAAGTCGCGGGCAACGTGTAGTTTTCTAACGAATATTTAACTTTTAGATCACCAGACAAAAGAGATGTTATGACTGCGGAAATACTGCCAAAGAAAAGTGGGTAAGTAAATGAATGAAATATGTACCAAATTTTTTTTTGCAGTAAAACCGCACCAAATCGAAAACGATTTTATTAATATGAATTGAAAATCTAAAATTTAATAACACAAAATATGTGTTAACCTACGCACAGTAAAACTGCTAAAAACCGACATAGATTTCAATAATTATAAAAAAAAAAAATCTTTGTGTTGGCCGACCCGGGATTCGAACCCGGGACCTCATGCAGTCAAGTCCAACACCCGGACCGCTAGACCACAGAGGCGATTAAATTCAATAATTATGCTATTTAAATACACAAAAAGTAATACTATTCCCAATTTGTCTGATTTATCAGATCCAGATTTGACGCCAATAGGAATTACCTAGAAAATACGCACTTTGAAATAAAAAATATTTTTAAAATAAGTTCAGAAAACGGAGAAATCGATTAACATAAAAATATCTAGGAGTCGAATATATAAGATCCACCATTTTTAAAGTAGATTGATTCCCAAGAAATTTCAATTTAATTCAGTTTTTTTTGTAGTTTGCCATACAAGCAGATTCACTAACATCTTACTGTTATAGTTGTATAAAGATATCAGTAATGCTTATGGTACGTCGTCGAACGCCGCCAAAATACTCTGCGTAATTAAATTTACCGGCTACAGCAAATACGACAATAGTGAATACTAACGTTATAGTGGCAGGAAACTTGAGGCGATTGTAGTGGCAGGAAAAGATAAGGTTGCAGATATTAAAATAAGGGAAATAAGGTTTTGGTTGTCAAGTGTGTTTGCAGACTTTTTGAAAACTTCAACAAGTAATTATAACTTGTGGTCGCCTATTGGTCAAAATTAAAATAAAATAAAACCATATCATGGTTTTCAAACATTATGAATATAGTTTGTGCGCCATGTGTGATATTTTATCGTTATCAATATTTTTGTTTGTGTGTGTCAAATGTAAGGTAGTATGTGTAATGTTTTATTTATTGATTTAATGCATTTTTAAGTATCATCATTGAAAAATCCCAGCGTTCTGCACTTCTCCCACACATAAGCTATAAATGTGCCAAATTATTTATTCCTCCGTCCGTGTAATTTTTGTGAAAAGGGGTCTAAAGGTTTTGCTTTACATATTAATATTATGATACTAATTTCAGAGCTACAACGCTGGAGGCTGGTTAGACTTCATTGGTATATTTACAAACCATAACCAAGAAATTAATGTGGGACATGGCTTGCACAACTATAACATAGTTTACAACAACAACCGCTATTAGATACTGGAGGGTTGTCGCGCATTTGGCTGTAATAAAGAGGGATGGTTTACAAACTTTTAAACTTTTCTAAGCATTGATTATATTTTACCTAAAGTTGAACAGCCAAATACTTCTTATATAAATATAAAGCTTTCCAATTTTTTTCTGGGTGATAAAAAATGGCAGTAGCTGCAAAGTAACCAAACCATAAGATTAGATATACCAATTAATGTAACCAAACTATAGTCACTATGGTATCACTTACCGTAGATTAAAAACTATATTCTAGAAAAAACAGTTTTTACTTTCGTGCCCTCACATTTAGAAATTACTTTATACGTTTGAACTATTACAGCAGTACTATTTAAATTATGCGCTTCCCCTATATTCGTCAAGCTTCGGAAATCCGAATGTATTTTAAATATATCTATATAGAGTTGTTATTATATAATTAATCATTTGGTTTAAATTAAGATTAGGTCAGCCAATTTAAAAATAAAAGTATAAAGTTTACAAAGTGTAAAGCCGAAGAGCATAATTTAAATAGTAGTACTATAAGTATGTGTATTTAAAATAATGTAAGCATAAGGCAAATAAAAATAATGTGCTTAATAGTGTTTTTATTTGTATACAAGGGCAACTAAGCAGACAGATCTTAAAAATATTTACATTCATCATCTACTAAATGGTAAGCTTACTGCACCCTTAACATGAAATATATGTAATGGCAGAAAACTTAAAGCAGTTGCATCAAACTCGATGTGTCCTTACGAAACTATATTATTTATGATTAAATTGACGTGCGTTATAATGTTTCTTTATATACAAAGGCAAATAAGCAGACAGATCTTTTGATGGTAGTAAGCATTCGTCATCTACATATAGCATGGTAAGTTGAGTACACCCTCTGCGAGAAATTCCCCGTGTTGGTCCGGACTCCTTTGCAGAATAGACCATCTGCATTTCTTTGCCAGGCAGCTCGTAGAAGCTGAGCATAGGCTTACCGTCATTAACACGGTGACATCTGACTAGGTGGCAGAGAGCGACGCACCCAGATTGGTACCACCACCTTACCTATTCCAGCTTCCATAAAGTCATGACGTGTTCCGGTTCGGAGGGTAAGGTAACCGGTAAACTTACTCTTGCTCGAGGTCTTTTTGGTGTCTCTAGGCGGTGTGAATTTCTTACCATAAGGAAATCCGTCTGCTTGTTTGCCTTTCAACATCATAAAAAAAGAAATATACGTAACGGTGGCAGAAAAGTTCTCTCTCTACTCTACTCGTACTCTATAACTCGTACTTATTACCTAGATACAATCGTTAAAGATCCATGATAAAAAAAAAACAATTACATTGTTGCCAATCAAGCAGATGGATCTCCAAATGGATTGTGGGTAAGTAAGTTTACGTTTTATGAAAACCGTAACGTAACAATAGCTTTGCACAGATATGAAGGTAGCAAAAAAACGTTAAACGCAACGCAACGTCGACATAATATGACGACCCTATCGCCTGCTCTTAGCTTCTGGATTATTCTACTAGTGCAGTCAGTGACAATTAAGTGGTTGAGAATAGTGCAGAAGCATGGCCGGATTTTACAACCACCTTATCTGCTACCGCAGCCAGCATGCTGACAGGGAGCATGGATAGTGTTACTAGTATATGTGGCCTAAAATCCTGTCACTGGCTACCTGGATACTGGCATCAACTATGATGTCTCTACGCGAAAGCTCTTTTTAACCCATTTCGGAAAAAAGGAGGAGGGTATATGAGTCATATAAAAGCAAAGGCAGCAACATCCAGTATGTAGTGGGCTTGGATGTTGCTGCCTTTGCTTTTATATGACTCATATGTTCGATTCCTATATTTTTAATGTATGTTAATAGTTTCGTCATTTCTGAACGGTTTAAAACATTTTCTTAATAGAAAGAACGTACTTCCGAGGTGGTTCCATTTCTTGCAAGTCTGGATCTGATGATGGAGTCCCAGGGTAATTGAGAAAAGTACTTAATTTTTGTGGATGTAGATTTAGTTATTTAAAATCGAAGGCGGTTATCCGCTGTTTTACTGCAATTAAATGATTGACATTGTCGACTCTTTTTCGGAGTTTTGGCGCTGTGGTGAATGAGGGTGGTCGTAATTTTGACATTATTATTGAATTTCGTGTTTATATTGAATGAAATTGGTTAATTTAGGTGGGAATTAAATTAATTTTGTTAAGTGAAAGTGCACAAATGAAATAATCATGAAGAAATTAGTGTATCGACTATTTCCTCGCTGCCCTCAAAACTCACTAGATGAGCTTGAGTAACGAAACCACTGCTTTGCTCAAGACCCTGACCTGACATGACTTTGTATATAGTGATTAATGACTGTAGAATTAACTAACTTGTTACTTGACATTGGCAAAGTAGTCGTAAAAAACGATCTTAAGCCATACTTATAAAAGAAGAAGAAGAAGACTCTTTTTTCGTTTTAATAAAAAAGTTGTTACGTAAAACTTGACAAATAATAGCGAGACCACCTTGAAATAACCTCTTTCAGCTAGATGTTACTGGATTATTAGATCCATTGTTGAATAATAAATTAAACTCGTTTCCCAACAAACTGTCTATTCGTTCTCCTAGAACGAGCGAGCAAACAAAAAGGATGCATTTGAAATGCTTATTACCCCACTAGTTTCGACTGTTTGTGTCAATCTGTGGAGTTAGCAAGTTTAAAGGAAAACACATTCATGTTCCAGCTGCGAAAAAAAAATATCTTCACACCCATATCCCCGAAGCGGTAGGTAGAGGCACAAGCATGGCACTCACGACTAGCCGAAAACACTAAGTCCCATAGTATAATAAGTGACAAGCCTATCGCCAACCGGGCACATATACAATCCCGAGCAACGTTTTCTTTACTAGAAAAATGGGAAAAACCCAATTTTATTTTTGTTGGCCGACCCGGGACTTGAACCCGGGTCCTCATGCAGTTAATTGAACCGCTAGACCACAGAGGCGATAACCACCAGTTCCAGATTTGAATAAACAAATAAAATAATGTAAGTTATCAAAAGCATTACAAGTATTTTTAAATATAAATCCAAATATTGGCCACCTCAGAACCAATTACTTTCCTTTAAATTGGGAAAACATAAAGTGAGGTCTCGCATTTGATTTCGCATTGTATGTCTGTTCTTGGTTCAGTGTTGTACCTATTTTAAACGGCTCAGAAACAGAGAAAAATCAAACAACTTTAAATAATATACTTGTCTATAAATTGTCTTGTCTATAAATGTGTCTATTGTCTAAAATAATATCTTGTTATAAGCAAGTCCTAAGATTAACATGGACTTACGGTATCCAGTTATGGGGTTGTACCAAAAAAAGCAATTTACTTTGTATCCAACGCTTCTAAAATAAAGTACTGAGTGACATTGGTAACGCACCCTTTTATGTATAAAATGATGATCTCAACCGGAACTTTAAAATGGAGTTCGTCAGTGAAATAACAAGAAAAGTGCTGAAGTTCACCAGCGTAGCAGAGACTTCATCATCACATTAGTATCGAAGTAATCCACATCCTCGATACCACAGACACAGTAAAAAGGCTAAAAAGGACAAAGACTTTTGAACTAGTGTAGTGTAACTAGTGCGAAAAAGAAGTGATAGTGATTTAAGTCCACAATACAAATGTGACTTATTTTTAGAAACACTAAGTAAAAGCTAATGAACTTTTACTTAGAGACAGTAACTAAGTAGATTAAGTGAAATGAAAATTACTTATTAGTCTATAAGCCAGATCGTAAAGTAAATCAAAAGGCTTGTCGTAATTTCTCATATTACTTTATACTCAAGCAAAAAAATGTTTTGTTAATCTCTCATCCTGTATTCCTACCACATCTTCCCTTACTTGTTTATCTCCATAAACCAAATTAAACAAGATTTAGCTAATGTTTCTGAGTGGGCTTCAAGTTTCGGTTTGCAATTGAATCCACATAAATCGCAAGTTATGATGGTTTGTAGTTTATCACTTATCTCAGGAATAGTGTGGGCAAATATTTCAAGTTTTCCATGGAGTAATTACTCCTTTTTCTAAATTATATAAAAATTTGGGTGTCTGCAAAGATGAAACCCTTTCATGGACTTCCCAAGTTAATGAAGTGAGCCGCAAATGTTTTGCTACTGTGAGCTCGTTGAGGCGGTTACATAATATTTTACCTTTTTTCTCTACTAAAATTGCATTGTGTCAAACTATTTTACTACCGTCAATAGACTATGCTGACGTATGTTATCATGTTTTAAATGATTGCTATCTTAAAAAGCATGAGCGTCTCCGTTGGTTTAAAGAATATTACCATGTCTCTGAATATCGTTTATGACTAAAGTGGCACCCCATTAGACTGTGCAGGAATGTTCATGTGTTTCGTCTGCTTGAAAGTAACTAGTAATAGTTCAGCGGCCCCTGTTTATCTATTAAATTACATACATATATTATTTTTTCCTCTTTATTTTTGTTACGTGCAAAATATTTGTAATCTTAGCTTTAATTTTGTTTTGTAATTCTTCAATTTCCTCTTTTTCCTGGTTGTCTGGCAGAGATTGCTTTGCGACAAGACCACCATTTGTACAGTTTTGTAATATTTTTGTTCTATTATGTTTGCACAATAAAGAATAAATAATAATAATAATTAAAATCTTAGTACTACAAAATGTATTGATTCAGGAAAGTCCGTCGTTGCTTGATTTTATATATCAAGTTAAATATCAAGTTGCAAGTTAAATATATATATATATATATTTAACTTGCAATGTATGTATATATAAATTCGGGTGGAATCTTTGAACACAATTTTGAAGCAGATAGCTTCATCCGATTGTATACAGCTTAGGCCAAGATGGCGGAATAGTTATTTTTAATGCACTTCTACAATATGAGTAACAAAACATGAAAGGACTTGTGCAACTCTTTTTTTCTTTTTTTAGGTTTTGGCCTATACGTTAGTATTTTGCCATTAGTCAAGTAGGAATTTGCATCAAATTTTATATCAATTATAATTAGTCATCAGTCATAAGTCGTCAGTAAGTCATGTCAGGCTCTTGAGTAAAGCGATGGCCTCATTACTCAAGCTCATGTAATGAGATTTGGCGGCAACGAGGAAATACAGGATACGCTAATTTCTTCGTCATTATTTAATATGAGCACTTCCACTGAACAAAATTGTACAAAATTCGACCCAAATTGACTAATTTCACTCAATATCAACACGAAATTCAATAATTACGAAAAAACTTCGACCATCTTTTCTCTCGATGGCGCCAAAACTCGAGAGCAACTCGAAAATTAATGTGACATCATTCTAAATCCAACATGGCGGATCATCCAAGATGGCAGTGTAGTTATTTTTAATGCGCTTCTTCAATATGGGTATTAAATGAAAGGACTCGTGGAGACGAACTCGAAAAACAATGTGATGTCATTCTAAATTAAATATGGCGGACCACCCAAGATGACTGAATTGTTATTTTTAATGCACTTCTACAATATTTTTATCAAATGGAAGTAGTCGTTGAGAGCAACTCGAAAGAAATTGACATCATTCCAAACTCAATATGGCGGACCATCCTAGATAACGGATTAGTTATATTTAATGCGCTTCTACAATATGGGTATCACATGGACGGGTTCGTTGAGACCAAGTCGAAAAACAATGTGATGTCATACTAAATCCAATATGGTGGATCATCCAACATAGCAGAATAGTTATTTTATGTACTTCTACAATATGGGTATCAAATGAAAGGACTCGTTAAAAGCAACTCGAAAATAATGTGATGTCATTTTAAATCCAATATGGCGGACCACCCAAGATTACTGAATTATTATTTTTAATGCACTTCTGCAATATTTGTATCAAATAAAAGGACTCGTTTAGAGCAACTCGAAAACAAGTTGACATCAATCCAAACCCAATACGGCGGACCATCCAAGATAGCGGAATAGTTATTTTTAATGCACTTCTATTCTATTCACTACAATATGGGTATCACATAATAGAGCTCATTCTCAACTCGAAAAATAATGTGATGTCATTCTAAATTCAACATGGTGGACCACCTAAGATAGCGGAATAGTTATTTTTAACGCACATCTACAATGTTGGTATCAAATAAAAGAGCTCGTTGAGGCCAACTCGAAAAAAAATGAGTCGTCATTCTAAACACAATATGGCGGACCATCGAAGATAGCGGAATAGTTATTTTCAATATATTTCTACAGTATGGGTATTAAATGAAAGGGGTTACTGAAAAGGGCACCTTGGCGTACCCTGTTGTATATAAGCTCTTACCCTTGTAAACGGAGCTCTGGGAGGGTCAACAAATAGTGAAAAATGATAAGCTTATTGAAGAGCTGGATTGTTCGAAATTAATCGGCATTCTATTTTGCAACAATGATGCGTTGAATGAGACGAACTGGCTAAGAAACCTAGCCAGCGATAACTGAAAAGTGTGAAATAAATGTAACATATTTACTTGTAATATGTACATCTTACTAACCTTGTAAATATCTCTGTTTTATTATCTTCTGTTCTACTATTCATATTAATTACTTGTAATGCGTACATATTTCTATCCTTGTAAATATCTGTTTTTGACTATTTGTAATTTTGTGTCCCTTATGATTGTTATTGCTTCTATTTTTACTGTGTTTCTCACAACTTTTCTCCTCAATAATCTTTTTAAATTACTGAAATACACCAAAATTTACCATTTTTGACATCTTCAATGACAATAATGACTATTTTGAAGATATCAAAATATATTTATTTTTTTATAGAAAAGAGGACGTTTAGGTGACGTCAATTTTTAATCGACCAATCAGATCGCGTAATTTTAAATTGAAAATTCAGATCGAGCCGGTATAAAAGGGGGACGATCTAGCAATCTGGGTATTCTATTTCTGGCATAAGTCGACGGAACTGAAGATAAGAAGAAGTCAAGGAAGAACTGCTGCCTGCCACTTGCTATCTGGTGCTTGCTGTCTGGTGCCTGCTACCTGGTTCCTGCTGCCTGGTACCCACTTCTCAGTGGTGGACCCGAGGACCCTGAACCGGCGGTAGCTGCCCCGCCGGTGTACTTATCTGGCGCCATTCCCAGCTGCCCTCTTCTACTGCTTCTCCTGGCTGCTGAGGGAAGGTGCCTAGGGGTCCCTATACTCCAGCCGCTGAGGCCTATAGCAGCGGTCCTCCGTGCTGCGCTTCGTGCTCCGTCGACCAGTCTCTGAGCCACCGACGTATCCCAAGCCCATCTATCTTCCTTTTTTCTTATACCTTTAGCCGGCAGAAACTTTATAAGTGTACAGTGCACAGACATTTATTAGGACTATTATTTTTTAATTTTAAATACAGTGTTATTTCGTTTAGAATTTTAAGTTAAGCTCCCGTGATATCAGAATTCTCCCTACCAACAGCCAAACTTAAGCAAATTTGACTGTTTGTTTGTTCATTTTCTGGCTTTCCCTATCAACAGCCAAACTTAAGCAAGTTTGACTGTTTGTTTGTTCATTTTTCTGTTAACATAGTGGTGGGTGGTAGCTAAGCCACCCCCACTACGTTACATAAATTAAAAGCAAAAAAAACATTTTTAGAAAAAGCTTTTATTTAAAGGCTCTTTTAAGAGCCTTTAAATAAAAGCTTTTTCTAAAAATATTTTTTTTGCTTTAATTTATATTTTTTATGTCTAAAAGGCTTTTACCTTTTTTAGCATTTTCTTCCCCACCACGGCAAAATCTTCTGTAATGAGAGTATGTTAGAAGAAACATATTCTTACTGACGAGTTGAAGTAAATCTAGTAAATTAGATCGATTGCATTATGCATAAGCATAATAATGTAAATAATCATAAAAAGCAAGCGAATAAATTATTTTATATTAAAAAAAACCGCAAGAAGCGTTAATTATCTAACATCACTGAGATGCCTGAGGCCATTTAAACTATGTTTAACACTTACTTTTATCAGTCTTTAATTTTTACTTTAATCAGTTTTCTGGCTGCCTTGTTTTATATTGTAAAACATTCTCGTAAGTCATAATACTTAATGACATTTGGTTGAAAATTAGTTAAAGGCGACCAAGCGAGCCGATTGATATCAGTTTGGCTGTGTGACAGTACTTCTGTTTGTCAGAGCCACTTGATTCCCAAATTATTAGGACCTGACAGTTTCATAAAATAACTAACAGTTTCACGCAGGTTCGCCTGCGTAACTTGGCTTTTACTACACCGATTTTGATGAAACAAAACCTTTGTCACTAAGGGATAATATAGCATACTAAGGGTAAAACAGTTTTTTACAAATCGGTTCAGTAGTGTCGGAGCCTATTCATTTCAAACAAACAAACAAAAAATCAAACATTTCCTCTTTATAATATTAGTATAAATAAATAAAAGAAATGAAGCGTTGCGCTTCCCATGTATGCACCTAAAACTTAAAAAAATCGTTTTATCGAATCTATATAGGTATGAGGGGTATCAATAGACAAATCATTGAAAATGATATATGAATTAGCAATGTCAGTCGTTTGATAGATAGAATAGCTGGATCTATAGCTTAAATATGTAATTATATTATATAAAAATATTTATATAATATATGTACATACAATATATGTACATATTATATAAAAATATTTTATATAATATGTACATATATATGCTATAGATATTACTGATTTTTTTATACTCATAATCGTTTGGGAATACCGCCGTCGGTAACTGGTTCCACAAAGTTTTAAAATTAAAGCTGAAAATGGGTTTAAACGAGATGTATTCGGCCGTTTTATAGACGTAGCACATTTTCTAAAACCGCGAAAGGTTTGTAGTTTCAAGTCAAATATCATTACTACACCCAAAACTTATCTATGATTGTTACTACAGAACCCCTTAAATTCGAATCCAACTTAAAAACATCAAAATCTGTTATTTTAATGTGGGGTCTTCAAATTTTTATCAAAATGCTACAGGTGGTTTTTGAGTTAAAATGAACAAAGAACATTTTTGTGTCTACCTACACAATATCAATGATACTTTTAAGCCCCGAAGCAAAATAAGGGGTGTTATAAGATTGACGTGTCTGTCTGTCTGTCTGTGGCGTCATAACTCCCAAACGGATGAAGTGATTTCAATTTAGGTTTTTCTGTATTAAAGGTAACTTGTGTGCGAATGTTCTTAGACATGTTTGATGAAAATCAGTTGAGCTGCTTAAAAGTTGTGAGGGTGAAAGTGGGAGATTAACCGACTATCAGCAATTGTTTTATTTTTTAAAGGGAAATTAAGTTCTTGTGTCGGGGGTTTTTTAAATTTTTAATTAAATTTTCTAAGCCTTTAGTATCAATAACCAAAACTGTAGTACTCACAATGTATTGAAATTATATCATCTACCGTATGTACAGTTATTAAAAATAACATACATTTAGAAATTCCTTTATAGATAGACATTTACGAATACTTCATGACATTTGGTAGTACGATGGTTTGAAATAATGTAATGAAGGACAAAATAAACAAAAATAAAATTAATGTGATGACATTCGCAACTCGATTGATTTCTTTGCGTAGGCAAATTGGCACATGAATTATCTGATTGTGATAGACATTCATCATTTACAGCAAGGTATTATACTACTATTTCAATTATGCGCTTCGGCTTTATACTTTTTATTCTTTTTACACTTTATGCTTTTGTTTTTAAATTGACTGAACTAATCTAAATTTAAGCGAAATGGTTAAAGTATTTTCACGCCCATATATTTATACGCCCGAAGAGGTAGACAGAGGCAAAACCAGGGCACCCACGACTAGCCGAAGACACTAAGTAAGCGAAACGATTAATTATATGTATAGTAACAACTCTATATAGATATCTTTAAAATACATACGGATTTCCGAAGCTTGACGAATATAGCCGAAGCACGTAATTTAAGTAGTACTACTGAAAGATAACTTTACTTCTATGTTAACAAGCTTGCACGTGGCGCTGAAAGCATTAAACACCAACTATGAAGTTGTTAGTATGGTAGTAGTTATAGTTAGATAGTATGTAATGAAGGCATTTGCGTCAAACCGCACATGTCATTGTGAGACCCTATCAGCTATTACGTATTACTTGCATGTAAATGTTATGGATCCATCATTAAAAATCCTCGTGTTGGTCCGGGTTCCTTTGCAGAATAGACCATCTGCCTTCCTGCCAGGCAGTTCGTAAAAGGCGACCACAGGCTTACGGTCACTAGCACCGTGACATCTGTACTAGGTGGTAGAGTTTCGCAGCTACTCACCCAGATTGGTACCACCGCCTTACCTATTACTGGCGCCATAACGTCATGACGTGTTCCTGTTTGGA